>PVJS01004661.1:0-67958 GCA_004027185.1 Glis glis
CCCGGTACCGCAAAAAAAAAAAAAAAAAAAGAATTGGAATAAGTCAGCCTTTGAAATTTGTTTGTTTTGTGGTGCTGGGGATCAAACTGAGGGCCTCACACATGGTAGGCAAGTGCTTTCTCACTGAGCTATATAGCCCCACAATTATTTTTTATTATATATCCAATGATGGTCTCAAGATCATGGAAATAATCTAAGATTCTATATTTCAACTATATAATAGATATCTGCCAGGATTCCCAGCTTTCTTGGCTCTCTGTATTCAATCATCTTTCTTCTGAGCAGACTGCTTTGTGTGTTTTGATTTTGATGTAAATCAAATGATCCTTTCCATTTTGTGTACTCTCAAGATTTTGTTGAGAAAGAAAGAGATCGACCCCCTTGAATTGGATTTCCTGCTTCGCTTCACAGTTGAACATACTTACCTGAGCCCCGTTGACTTCCTGACCACTCAGTCATGGAGTGCTGTTAAGGTACCAGGAACTTGGTTTCTCCATTTCTAAATCTTATTTCAAATATGAGGTCTCTCTGACATAGAAATGTAGTTTTAAAGTACAGGTGATAGGTACGTTTTCAGTTGTAGAAATGTGCTTTCATTACTCTTTGTTTTGTTTGGCTAATTTCTTAGTGAGAAATAGGGAGCTTTTAACCTCTGCATGGGTGGGCAAATTATTAATAAATATGTATAGTCTGTCAGGACCTTTGATAAAAGTTAAGTGATGTAAATGAATTTTTTCAACTTCAATCTAGTTTCTTCATTTTGTTTTTATTAATTTAAAAGTTTTTTATTATATTTCCCTACTTTTTCTAAATAGTTTTGAAAATTATACAATACAGTAGTTTATTCTCATTGTAAAATGTTTAAGTTAAACAATATTGTACAGGGAAAAAAGTGAGGGTCATTCTGCAAATCCAATTATCAACCCTTATTCTATTTTTCTGTCAGAAGATCCTATTGTTAAAATTTATTCTCTTAGGCTCAGGAGTTCCTTAAAAATGTTCAACATATGTTAAGCTTTGACCCATTCTTTGTTCTAATGCAAAAACATTTCTATGCATTGAAAATAACTGTCTATACCCCATTTTTATAGTATATTTAGATTATATTTTTAAAAATTAGTGATTTGTTTTGTTGTGGTACTGGGGGGGTTTAATCCAGTGACACTCTGCCACTGAACTCAATCCCCAGCCCTTTTTACTCTTCATTTTGAGACAGGGTCTTGCTAGGTTCCCCACACTGGCTTGAGCTTTCGACACTCCTGCCTCAGCCTCTTGAGTAGTTAGGATTACAGGCATGCAGCTGGTTCAAAAACAAGTATTTTTTGATTATCACTTAAGAATCATGAACTCAATTTCAAATATGTTATCTGTCAGGGTCTTAGTGAAAATAAATGGCATATTTGAAGGGGTGATGAAGAAAGTTTAATGAAGAGTGTATTTTCAGGCTGAGGATATAGTTCCATGGAATAACACTTGTCTAGCATGCCCAAGGTCCTGGGTTTGATCCCTAGTACCACTGAGAAAAAAAGGACTATATTTTCATAGTATGGGCAAGAAAGATAAAGGGAGTTAACCAGGGTTAGTGAAGGAGAAAGGAGCTATTGGAATTGCTGAGAAATGAAATGGAAGACAACCTATTAAGAAAGGTGGCATTTGGCAGAGGAACATAGTCACTGTCAAACAAGGACATCCCAGCAGGAAAGAGCTGGGGAAGAAATGTTCCTGCCTCTCTCTCCTCCACTCCCCCCCCCATCCCCATCTCCCACTAATGCTTACCGTTGGCCAAACCCAACCAAGAGAGAGAGCCGGGGAGACTAGTTGAAGTTGTCCTTAGAGATCATCCTCTAAGCAGGGCAGGAAAGGGTGCAGAGTAAAGCTGGAGAGGAAATGAAGACAATCCCGCACAGTTGATGTACGTGGATTCTGTCACAAGCTGTAAGCTGTGTTCCCATTATTCCCACCTGTTTCCCTGCTGTGTTCCAGGCAGTCGCCCTGATGGAAGAATTACGGGGCATAGACCGAGACGTGGAAGGATCTGCCAAGCAATGGAGGAAGTGGGTAGAATCCGAGTGCCCAGAAAAAGAAAAGTTACCACAAGAATGGAAGAAGAAAAGTTTAATACAGCAGCTGATTATTTTGAGAGCAGTGCGCCCTGACAGGATGACCTATGCACTCAGGTAGGGCAGGGGACATTTTTGGAAGTGCAGGTTAACACGGAAGAGACTTGGTCCTAGGGGTTAGGAGTAGCTGGAGGACGTGTCAACTGTCCATTTTGATGAGGAGTGGTTCTGCTGAGATTTCGATATTTTAATCATCACTATTGTTCAGATTTGCTAAACACTAACCAGTGTGCTGGTCTATTGGCAGACTCAGCACATCCTTCCTGAAAAGCTCAATTTTGAAATCAGGAGAGGAGTTGGGAACCGATGAAAATATTCTTGGAAGAGAGATGGGTGTCAGCTGAGTTCAGAGGCCAGGACCATGCATTATCCAAGTGTCACTCCCACTGTCGTTATTCAGTGGCAGCATTCTGCCTCTGAAGATTTTGCATGTCAAGCAAAACATGAATTCCTTTCATGGAGCTACTCATAGTCCTTTAACTTTACAACTAATGCAATTTAAAAGCTAAAACCCTTGTCTACACCTTCAGTCCAGTGTCCTTTCCTTCGCCCTTTCAGCTTCCAAATGGTGATATGCTGTTGCATTCACACAAGTCTCATTCTAATTTGAATTCACCAACCAGAGTTCTCAACTTCCTTCCCTATTGTGCTCCTCTTTCTTCAATAACGTTCCTGTGCCTCAGCTTTTTTCCTTTGCTTTGTCTAGTTCAGCCAGTTTTCCCTTTGCAGAAACCTCTGCCGAACCCTACTTTACAAGTTAATTCTGCTTAGTCGTATTTACTTTCTAGTAAGTCTGATGCCACTGGAAAATAATCCCTGCTTAATTGAGCTTCCCTGTGTTAGAAACACCCCCAAAAGCATTTGTATATTCATGAGAAGCCCAGCAGGCTGGAAAATTGCACTGTGGCAAACCTAATGAACTGTTAATAAGTAATGGGGGAATCTGGCAGGGGACTTGGGGGATACAGGGCCATACTCAGGCAGCTGATGGTGCTCAGGAGGGTCTCAGTAGCCCCCTAAAATAGAACGCAGGCTTCTGGTTTTTAGAGTTGCTCAAGTAGAGAGGGATTTCACTGATACCTCCTGCATAAATCTAGTCAGATTCATATTGTCATTCTAAGAAGACATCCACGTAATAAACATGGCTGACCTCTTTTCAGTGCCTATAGTTTAAACTTACCCAATGGTGATGCCTTTCAAAGTCAAACTCAATGATCATGGTTTTTGGGGGTTTTTTTTGTGTGTGTGGTACCGGGGATTGAACCCAGGGGCATTCTACCTCCGAGATACACCTCCAGCCCTATTTTTTATACTTTATTTTTGAAACTGGGTCTCACGAAGTTGCAGAGGCCTCACTAAGTAGCTGAGGCTGGCTGCGAACTTGGATCCTCCGGTCTCCGCCTCCCAAGTACTGGGATTACAAGCGTGTGCCACCACGCCCAGCGCTCAATGGTCATGGTTTTGGCATATTCTTTTTTAATAGAAATTTTGTGGAGGAAAAACTGGGTGCAAAGTACGTGGAGAGGACCAGATTGGACTTAAGTAAAGCTCTTGAAGAAAGCAGCCCAGCCACCCCAGTATTCTTCATCCTGTCTCCAGGGGTAGATGCCCTTAAAGACCTGGAGATGCTTGGTGAGTGGCCAGGGGGCTGGCCTCCCCTTCCTCCCTCCCTCCCTTTCGCCCGCTGCCCACCTGCCCTTCCTTTCTGCTCACGGTTATCTTTGATTTTGTTTGTCAGAGATTGGGTGGATGGGAAATGTAAAGCTGATAACGCTGCAGTGTGAAGAAATGTTCGAATGGAACATTCATCTGGTTGGCATAATGCAAGTTTCTTTTGTACTGTTTTCCACCTTTTGACTAGATGAGGGCCAGAGGGCAATTTTCTCCATGCTCATATAATCTTGTGCCCCCTGTAACTAAATAATGGTCATTAGAGCAAGTCTATTTGATTGTACAAGGCACTGGGGCTTTGTGCTCTGGATTGCTATTCCCCGCAGCCTACACCAGAAATACCAGGTTAATGTAGCTGCGACCTGACTGCGCTCAATTTAAACGTGGCCTCACAAGGTGAGCGCTTGTGCATTTACCCAATGAACTGATCCGCTCAAAGAATGATGTGGTATCTACCACATGTTGCTCCTTTTTATGAAGGAAATGCTTAGCTACTCCTGCAGGAGTTTAGAAAGCTCCCTAACAATGCTGCCATCTATCAAAATGTCAAAAGCTTCATTATCATAAAACCAAAGGAACTGACTTCCTCAGGCTTTTCTGATGCTGGCAGGGAGGCAGCTGTGGAGAGCTCAAATGCTGCTTGAGGAACCAACAGAGGTCTAGTTTGGATTCTGCCGCAAAGTGGCCTGGAAGACGGCCGGCCGCAGCGACCACGGATGTACATTGGGCCACAACATTCCAAACTCTCCTCACTCTCCTGGATTGACTGTGTTGTGTTCCCCCACAGGCAAAAGACGTGGTTTCACCATTGAGTCTGGAAAATTCCACAATGTGTCTTTAGGACAAGGTCAAGAGATAGTGGCAGAAAAGGCACTGGAGAAAGCTTCCAGAGGAGGACACTGGGTCATGCTCCAAGTGAGTATTAAGTTCTCTCGGAAAGCACTGGGCGTGAGCACAGAGGACAGACAGTGCAGAGCCACCCTGCCTGCTTGGCCTGTGGATTTGCAGAGCCCTGGTGGTCCTCTCAGCATTCATGACACCTCTAAAGAGGATGAGAACACCAGGCATGGTGGTGCACACCTGTAATCCCAGTACTTGGGAGGCTGAGACAGGAGGATCATAAGTTTGAGGCCAGCCTCAGCAACTTAGTGAGGTCCTCAGCAACTGTTTCAAAATTTAAAACTAAGTGAAAAGGGCTGGGGGTACAGCTCAGAGATAGGATGCCCCTGGGGCCAATTCCCAGTACCAAGAAATAAATAGAGGATGAAGAGCTCTCCTGACAGGGATGGCTCTCACCTTTGGAGAGAACTATATGGTGCTTTAAAGTTAAAAAATATCAGGAAAAATCCCATCAATCTTGGGACTTACAGACATTTGTAAAACAGCAGTAGTTAGTACTTGAGGAAACAGGCTTGTGAAGATCACCACACTGTTGTTATGGTAGCAGCGGAAGTTAAAGTTGACAGAGCACCAATATATTATATTATGTTAAAGTTATTAACAATAACTTTATATTATATTAAAGTTAAAGTTGACAGCACCAATATATTATATATTATGACATATTATATTATATATAATATGTCATAATATATAATCTATATTACATATATTAATTATCTTATACAACTCTGACACTGCCCCTAAGGAATTGCATAGCATTCCCTTTGTTGTAAATTAAGGAGATTAGACAACCCCTTTATCCCTCCAGGGCTGACATTACACAGGTCTATAATTCTGCCACCTAATGTTTTCCAGGGTGGCCTCCTTAGCCACGGATTCTAGCAAGATCCCAGGAGCCCATGGAGCCCAGGCCAGCTCTGGGGGCCCTTGGGAGCTCCGCTGATTCCTTCCGCAAGACCTGCCAGCTGTCAGGTCTGGCAATGCCCTTTGTTCTGAGATTCAGTGAGCTCAAAGGGTCTCTTGAGTAGGCAATTTCCAGGATGTCTTATCTCTAATCAATACAACAAGGCTCTGAGGGTAGGCCCTGTCACTCTCCACATAAAGATGAGAAAAGTGAGCCTTGGAGTTATCTGCAGTGTCTCAAGCCCATGGAGCTGATAGGTGGCCGAGCTGCGACTCAGGTCAAGGTCTTTTTGGCAGCAAGGGATGTTCTTTGCACTGGCACCCTCGTGCAAAGCATTGGCTTCCCTTAATATCTCCACTATCCAGGTTTTATGCACATGACATTTCTGCTTGAAATAAAACCAGATTCATGAAGAATCTTCTCAGAGTCCAAGCGGGCTTCTGTCTGTAGAAACATATTCTTCTGGGATAGTAATACTCACTGCTTAGATGAGGCCTTAATAGAGACTTTCATAAGGGACCTTGTGGTGGTACATCCCCTTCTGAGGCTCAGAATCAGAGAGTAACAGTGGAGGGATTGTTTTTTCAGAGACAGCAGTTCTTGCTCAGACACTTTGGTAACACTAAAATCTTCCCACAAAGGAAAGAATTCATTGAGAGTCGTGCATCCAGGAGCTCAGACTGGAGAGAATACTAGAAGGGGTACAGTCATCCTCAAAGGAACCTATTATTTAGAGCCAGGTGTGCGTGGTGACGCACACCTGTAGTCCCAGCTGCTAGGGAGGTGGTGTTATGGTGCATAAGACAGAGAACTGGGCACAATTAACTAAGAACACAGGTCTTATTATTCACTTTCATGAATGGTACAATTAGGTATGAGAAGTACTCTCATTATAATCTAATAGCAAGCATGTAAGGGAGGACTAGTTTCCAGGGCTGCCAAATCAAAGTATCATAGACCGAGTGGCTTACTCCACAGATGTGTGATTTCTCACAGTTCTGGAGCTTGGAAGTCTGAGATCGAGATGACAGCAGGCTTGGTTTCTTCTGAAGCCTCTCTCTCTGACTTGTAGCTGGCCAACTTCTCCCTGTGTCTTCACAGGCTTTCCCTTTTGTGTTTGTGTCATTTCTTGTTCATAGAAGGGCACCAGTCATATGACCATATTTAGCCTTAGTTACCTCTTTAAATAGTGAGGCACACCTGTAATCCTAGTACTTAGGAGGCTGAAACAGGAGGATCGCAGGTTTGAATCCAGTCCCAGCAACTTAGCAAGCTCTTCAGCAATTTAGTGAGACCCTGTTTCAAAATGAACAATAAAAAGGGCTGGAGTGTAGCTCAGAAGTGAATGCCCTTGGGTTCAATCCCCAGTACAAAAATAAAAACAAGCCGGGCGTGGTGGCGCACGCTTGTAATCCCAGTACTTTGGGAGGCAGAGACCGGAGGATCCGGGTTCGAGGCCAGCCTCAGCTCTCTCGCTCTCTCTCTCCCTCTCTCTCCTTAGTGAGGCCCTCCGCAACTTCATGAGACCCGGTTTCAAAATCAAGTATAAAAAATAGGGCCGGGGGCGTAGCGCGGAGGTAGAACGCCCCTGCGTTCAATCCCCGGTACCGCAAAAAAAAAAAAAAATAAATAAATAAATAAATAAATAAATAAATAAAAATAAAAACAAAAATCAAACCACTTCACAGGATCCTGTCTCCAAATTGTGAAGTACTAGGGGTTAACACATTAATTTTGGAGGGGATTCAATTCACCCATGACACCTACCAATCTGTATTTGTCACAGGAATAAAAGTCTAATAATGTGAACATCCGAATTGGCATAGATCTTTTTGCAACAGAGATTTCTTTGAATACCTTCATGGCTGTTCCTTTCCTTGTTTGCCTTCCCCCTCTCTATTTTTGTAGCTGTTACAATCTTAAACATAAGATTGTCTTTGTTGGAAATAATTACATATCCCTGGGTATGATGTTTCAATCATTATATCAAGAGCTTCTCCAAAGCTGAAAAGCATATAAGATACAACAGCTTTTATACCGCTCTCTCAGCACCAACTACCAAGCTCTACTCTGTGGGTGTTTAGAGGAGAAAATTTGTGAATCATAAAACCAGAAAGTAAGGAATGATGATGGTGGTGGCATGTTTGGATTTTTCACACACACACACACACACACACACACACACACACACAAACACACGAATTTTGACAGCTCTAGGATTTAAGAAAAATAATACATTAGAAATACATACAGCATCTTAACAATGAATGATTGCTTTCGTTTTTGACTAGCTCTTCTTCCCTTTATCCTTGAGTCCATGTACTAATGAGTAGGGGTTTGAGCAGAAGAGGTTTCCAGTAGGAACAATGAAGTGGGTTTTAGTTTTAGTTTTTATACTTTAGTATTTTAGTTTTTATACTTTATTAAACTAACCCAGATTACCTCAGTAATTGGGTTTAAACTGTAGCAAAGAAAAGTGTTAGGCCACTCCATCTCAGAAGTGACTGGTGGGTGCTTTAAGTAGGTAAGTGTATTGAGAAAGATTTTTGTTTACAAAGACAACCTTTGGTGATGTGAATCTTTCAATGTGTTCTGTGTGCAATTCTGTTTAAGCTTTTCCTTTTCTTTTTTTTTCTGATGTGATAATAAAGGAAAATTTAAATCATGGTTCTCTGAGTATTCTACACATTTATGTATAGAAAAATGTTTTAATACTGCAATTTAAGTGATATACTAAAATTTTACAAGAACCATAAACCATACTGTCTTTCAGAATGTCCATTTGGTAGCCAAGTGGCTGGGAACCTTGGAGAGACTCCTAGAAAGATTCAGCCAAGGAAGCCACAGAGATTACAGGGTGTTCATGAGTGCCGAGTCTGCGCCAACACCAGATGAGCACATCATCCCTCAAGGACTTCTGGAAAATTCCATTAAGATCACCAATGAGCCCCCCACAGGAATGCTAGCCAATTTGCATGCTGCCCTGTACAATTTTGACCAGGTAAGAAAGCAGAAGCAACCTGGTCTGACAATAAAGTCAGAGTTCTCACAAGACTTGGGGACCTTCAGCAGCTAAGCATCTCAGAGGGATGGAGTAACATCCCTGGGTGTGTGTGTGCATGTATGTACCTGTGCGTTTTAGTCCCTTAAAAGAATTGCCCCAGACATTCTCTAGTCTCATGAACAGAAAATATACTTAAGTTTCAAACTAAAACTGAGAAAACTATAGCCACATGTGTAAGGTTAACAAACTAGGTGCTTTTGAGGAATCTGCTTCTGGAAGATGAATGTGGAAAACTTACCACAGAAAATGGAGAAGCCTTTGTTATTTGTATTGATGTTGATGATGACAATAATCCCTCGGGGAAAGTTTGAGTATAATGGTTTAGCTCTGGTTTTGATATTACTAAATTTAAAGCCTCTCTTTTCAGGTTATAGCCATAGTACCTTTTTATTTACATTTTTGTTCCTTTACAAAGTAAAATACATTAATACATATGTAAATTAATGATAGCCTCGTCACCATTATTCCCTTTCCTCAAATTATCATATCTATCTGTATTGTGACCTTGAATTTCATTTTCCTTTGTTTCTATTGCCCTGAGCACCTGTTCCTTTTTATAATTTCTTGGAAATTCTTTATAAATACCATTATTTTTAAGAGAGCTGAATGAGTTCTAAAGAGGAAATACACATAATTTGGTCATATTCAGCTCCTTATTAAAAATGTTATTATTTTCTATGAAGCATAACAACTCAATTCTTTCTTTAGTACCTTTTGGGCCAATAATCAAACCAACATTATGAGGGAATTATAATAGGCCACCTCAAGAATACATTGAAAAATATAGCTAATTGTCATTTTTATCATCTATTAGTTTATAATTTATGGGCAGTTATGACACTTCCAAGTTCTTTCACAAAATAAGTACAAAAGAGGCATTTGATATAATTACAATTTTTTCATTCCCCTAAAAGAATTGCCTTTGTACATACAAGTGAGCATTTCACAAACATGCTTCCACCCAATTATTCTTCAGCTGTTTTGGCAAAAACTTTTTGGTGAAGATTTTTGATAAAATTTTGCATACTCTCCCTAGGGAAATACACACTCAAAAATATGTTTCATGAAATAATATTCAAAGATTCCCCCAAAGCCTGGTGTGGTGGCACATTCCTGTAATCTCAGTACTTAGGAGGTTGAGACAGCAGGATCACAGGTTCAAGGACAGCCTCAGCAACTTAGCAGGACCCTCAGCAATTTAGTGAAACCCTGTTTCAAAATAAAAAATAAAGTAGAGCTGAGGTCGTAGCTCAGAGGTAGAATGCCCCTGGGCTCAATTCCCAATAACTAACACACACACACACACACACACACACATTCCCCAAAGCCTCTGCATAAATTCTCTAGTTAAGAACACTTGTTCTAGTTCGTTCACGAATGTATTTGTTCTTTTGACTGCTATCTGGAAAGCCATTTATAATAATTGAAGGTTGTATTTATTAGAAAGACTTTTAAGAACTTTAAGGAGGACTTTTTTTCTACTTGAAAGAATACTTTTTTTTTTTTTGGAAGTTCTGGGGATCTAACCCAGGGCCCTACACATGCTAGGCAAGTGTTCTATCACTGAGCTATATCCCCAGCTCAGAAAAAATACTCTTAAGGTAAAATTTGATCATATGTAGCAAAAGCAAAGATAATCAAAGTGATTCACTAAACTTCTCAAACCTATTTTAGCCAAAATGAACCAAATAAATACAAACCCTAAGGAAACCTAACAATTATGACATTCCAGGGTATTGGCTTGTGCTCCTTGGGCATCTGGGAATAGCTTCCCAGCAGTATTGTATCAGTTCAAATCAGAGATGGCTGCCTTTGAAAGAAGTCCTTATAAAATAACAGGTAAAAAAGTATTTTTGCCACATGAGAGTTCTGCAGTGAGGCCCTTCAGGGCTCAGATGTGTCACCACAGAGTCATCGACTGGACTCTTTCTAGTGCACCATCGCACCATTTTTAGGATGGGCTCATCAGAGGCAGCTGTGAGGGTTGCACATGCCCCACGTCCATGTTACTAACAGAAGAATAAGAGATAAAACAAAGGAGATGAGAAAAGGAATTGTTTGCTTTCTTCTGAAGATGATTCCTGCAAGTCAATACTGCAGTCCCACTTTATCTTTGGGGGAAATGTTCCAAGACCCTCAGTAGAAGCCTGAAACCAAGAGTAGTACCAAATCCTTTATGTACTGTGTTTTTTCATATATGTACATACCTATGATGAAGTTTAATCTATAAACTCAGCACAGTAAGAGATTAATAATAATAACTAACAAAATAGGAGTTATACCAGTACTGTAATAAGCTATTTAAAGCTTATGAATTTTTTTCTGGAATTTTCTATTTAATATTTTTGGCTGTGGTTGGCCACAGGTAACTGAAAGTGCATAAAGTGAAGCCACAAATAAATGGTAACCACTATACACAATATGAACTTCTTTCATCTCACTGGGTCAAACTCAATCACATTGTATTTATGTAGCTGCAAGAGAGGCGGGGAACATAAATTTATCCTGGGCAGCCATATGCCTTGCTAAAAGTCAGCAATAAACCATTTATATCAGGTAATTAGTAATCTATCATAGATGTACTCCTTTCTCAAATCTCCTTGGGCATTCTGTGTTGCTGCCATGGCTGCATCTTTTTAAAATTTGTGACATGGGTAGAAAGTGATGGATACTATCTACCTTGTTACCCACATGAATTAGGTAAATGAGTCCCAGTAGCTCCTGTTGCCCAGGTGCCCCTCTGATCTGAGAAAACACCCAAGAGGATTAAGCACATAACTCTTTTGTTTGGGTGCTTTTTGCATACTTTCATTTTCAAATCAAAGTAATCTGTTTTTTGTTTTTGTTGTTGTTATTTTTGTGTGTGTGGTACTGGGGATTGAACCCAGGGGCATTCTACCTCTGAGCTATACCTCCAGCCCTATTTTATTTTATTTTATTTATTTATTTATTTTTGCGGTACCGGGGATTGAACGTAGGGGCATTCTACCTCCGCGCTACGCCCCCGGCCCTATTTTTTTTTATACTTTATTTTGAAACCGGGTCTCACGAAGTTGTGGAGGACCTCACTAAGGAGAGAAAGAGAGAGAGAGAGAGAGAGAGACAGGGAGAGAGAGAGTGAGAGCTGAGGCTGGCCGCGAACCCGAATCCTCCGGTCTCCGCCTCCCAAAGTACTGGGATTACAAGCGTGCGCCACCACGCCCGGCTTATTTTTTATTTTGAAACAGGGTCTCACTAAGTTGCTGAGGCTGGCTACAAACCTGTGATCCTCCTGTCTCAGCCTCCCAAGTACTGGGATTTAAGCCATGCCTGGCTTAAATCTATATTTGTAATCTTTCATCTCAAATTAGAATTTACCTCCAATGTTTTGGCTTCTATATTCAAAATGAGCAGAGTTTGTTTAATATTAATTCTTTACTCCCCTGAGCATCCCAGGATGTTTATATAAATCTGATCATCAAGTGATCAAGATGCAAAGAACCATTTTTTATAGGATGCTAAACAACCTTTCAGCACATTAGCAACTGCCTCTTGAATATATCATAAAGGAGTACTGTCTGGGCTCTTTTTATATCAGATAACCATATTTTTAAAATAAGAATATAGATTTCATTTCTGTGAAATTTGTAGGCAGAAACAAAGAATCGGTAATTATGCATGTGAAGTTGGAGGCTGCATGCCATTTAGCAATGTTGTGTGTGTGAATGCCTGTTTTCTGCTCATAATGCTACTTGTATATTTTCTGATATTAACGCACTCATCATTTGATGTGTAAAAATACAACTGTCCTGAAATATGGAATGGCAGGTAGACTCATACTTTTTCTTAGAAAACCCTGATTTATATTTTGTTCCTTCAGCATTAATGTTATCAGAACATAATAAAATGGGCATTGACTTATGGTGGTTTTTTTTTTTTTTTTGGTTTTTGTATGTGTTTGTTTTTGTTTTGTTTTGTTTTGTTTTGTTTTGTTTTGTTTTGTTTTTGTGGTACTAGGGATTGAACCCAGGGACATTCTGCCTCTGAGCTACATACACCCAAATCCCTTTTTTATTTTTTGGTTTGAAGCAGGGTCTTGCTAGGTTTCTGAGACTTCTGCTACACTGCTGAGGCTCTCCTTGAACCTGCAATTCTCCTGTCTCAGCCTCCCAAATACTGGTATTACAGGCATGCACCACCATGCCCGGCTCATGGTGGGGTTTTGTTGTTGTTTGGCACTAAGGATAAAATCAAATTATATGAAATAATAGAGTGAATCAATGTACTTCATTATTATAGTACCTTGTGTTTTATGTGACCTATCTGTAATTCAAGTAACTGTTAAATGTCTTGTTAGATCATCATTCTTATGTGAATTTTTTTTGTTTGTGTGTGTGACACGGGGATTGAACCCAGGGACATTCTACCTCCAACCTACACCCCCAGCCCTATTTTATTTTTATTTTGAAACAGGGTCTCCCTAGGTTGATGAGAGACTCACTATTTGCTCAGGCTGTCCTCAAACCTGCGATCCTCCTGTCTCAGCCTCCCAAGCTTATACTGGGAGGCTTATACTTGTAATCCCATGCTTATACTGGGATTATAAGCATGCGCCACTATGCCCAGCTTGATGTGAAATTTTGATACTTATATTGTGTCTCCTAGAAATTTCATACATTTAAATGTAATACATGTATTTATACCCTTCAAATTTAATTCCAATTATGGTTTTTTTTTCTTTCAGAAGGTTGCCTTTTATTTGATGTTTAGTTGCAGAAAAGTTATTTTTAATGATTGTACATTTCCAAATCCCATAAATTACCTAAAAATGGTCCAATGATTTAGAATGACATAGTAATTTCATTGGGTCTGTACTATATGCAGCCTGACCAACTCCAGAGGTATATTTGGTGGTACTCCTGATTCTGCTAAAAGCACCACAGAAAGAAAATGAGAACTCTTCTGGTCCTAGTCTACAGAGAACAAGTCTAGCCTTGGTTTACTTAGTACTAGAAGTCCACTGGGAGACCAGGTCTGGACTGAGCCTCTCAAAGGTGCCAAATATACTTTGTATAAGGCCCAAGATATCAGCACTATTTTAAACATGAACTCCCTATAATTTGACCATCTTAAAGGACTTGACTATAACATGCAGATTTTCATCTTTACCTTCTTCCCAACACCAGCTGAAGGAGCAGCCCTCCACTTTTTTCTTGTTTCTCACAAGGCACTGACAACCTTGAAAATGGGTGAAGTGCCATCTTCACACTCTGGATTGGACAGATGTTTTTTCGCCTTCTCTTCTTACAGCTATTGGGGCCCTAACGATATCAGTGTAGCATGCCATGATTTGACTTTCCCTTTGCATTTTCAAAAGCAAATTCCACAGGGGCTAGACCACATAGCATGTGTTTTCCAGTCTTATCTATGTCATTCAGACATCCTAACTGAATTTTACTCTTAGTTCATTGGAAGGTGACCGTGTGTCATGGTGATTGTACTGACTGTAGTGATTCTAGGAGGTAACACTTTATTCTCTAGGATGTATTAGCAGATATGTCCCATGTGCTCATCCACATACCCAAGCTGATGGACACCTCTATCATGCCTGACTCAAGGCTTCCAGGTTGTCCCCTCATCGCCGTTTCCAGCCCATGGAAAAGGGAAAAGAGTGAAAGCCATTTCCTTTGAAGCAAATGACATGGAAGTTATACCAATCAATTCTGTTAAAATTCTGTTGGAAAAACTTGGTCCTATGGCACCTCTGGCTTCAAGAGAAGCTGGGGGCCAGGCGTGGTGGTGCACACTTGTAATCCCAGTACTTTGGGAGGCAGAGACTGGAGGATCCGGGTTCGCGGCCAGCCTCAGCTCTTGCTCTCTCTCTCCCTGTCTCTCTCTCTCTCTCTCTCTCCTTAGTGAGGCCCTCCACAACTTCGTGAGACCCGGTTTCAAAATAAAGCATAAAAAAATAGGGCCGGGAGTGTAGCTCCGAGGTAGAACGCCCCTGCGTTCAATCCCCGGTACCGCAAAAAAAAAAAAAAGAGAGAAGCTGGGGGAAGTTTTTCAGTGGGTGGCAGTGTGCCCAGATGGTCTCTATTGCTGTGGAACCAGGAAATGAACAGAAAAGAAGAATGGACAGCTGTGGCTAACTAGCGATCTGAAAGTGATGAAACCAAGGGTGTCCTTTCATTGTTCATATTTTACAAGGCAAACTTTACAGGTGAAAGTGACATCAAGCAGTGTTCACATGGTTAAAAAACTGCCTCATTTCCTAGTGAACTTAGAAGCACTCAGAAGAATAACAAGCACAATAAAAAGATTCCTCTTCAAGCAACAGTGGCAAATGTCAAGTAGTTTCCTCTTATGCTCTCTTGGATAGGTAGCCATGGTTAAAACTATAGCTGCCTCTGTAGTATATCTCTCTCAAATCCTTCACAAGATTATTGAAAACGCAGACCCTTGTAAACCATTCCAATAGCCAAGCTTTTCTTTTCTTTTCTCCCAGGATACACTTGAGATGTGCTCTAAAGAGCAGGAGTTTAAAAGCATCCTCTTTTCTCTGTGCTACTTCCACGCCTGTGTTGCTGGGAGACTGAGGTTTGGTCCCCAAGGCTGGAGCCGGAGCTATCCTTTCAGTTCCGGAGACCTTACCATCTGTGCCAATGTCCTCTACAACTACTTAGAGGCAAACCCTAATGTAAGTACTAGTGGTGATATAACCCCTCTCAAGGAGTGTACTCAATCTGTCAGTCTTTGGGCACTATCGAAATAGACCATAATTTCTCTTTTGGAGCTATTATTGAAATAGTTGACACTATATATGCATCTTCTGCCAAGAGTGAAAAGAAACCAGATCAAAGGTTTTCTAGCAGTGGGTTGGTCGAACTTCATAAGATAGGTCAAACCAGTTCTACATCAGCAGCTTAGTGCAAAAAAAAAAATGTCCTTCATTATGTTAACAAAAACAGTGGTTTACATGTGCATATATGCCAGATTCATTAGGCAGGTAATGAAGCATTTGCACAAATGTAATTACATACAGCAATTCTGACAGTTCATAACACTGCATTAATAATCACTACAATTAGTTCTGATGATGGAAGCAATTTACAGTGCGTCACATGTATAAATAATGGTGCATTTCCTGCATATGTCATTATTATGTATTAAGGGTGCCACCTTGTTGTGACTTTCTCAGTAACGTTCCCCTTGATTTGAAGTTAAAGGTAGATGAATGATTTTATTTTGTGGCTCAAATGTGTTTTACAGATGGGAAGGGGAATGGCTCATCAAGAACAGTTGTGTAAACTCTTATAAATCCAATGACTGGATTTATTTATTCCTTAGGAATTTATTCCTTAGGAATTTCTGACTTAATTCTCACAAGGGGTACTTTTCTCATTAAGTCTGTTTAAAATTGGGATATATTTGTCAAAACCAACCAGTGTTGGTTGCTATCAGCCACACGTTCTATAAAGGACCTTTAAAATCACCCACCCAAGCTGGGCATGGTGGCGCATGCTTGTAATCTCAGTACTTGGGAGGCTGAGACAGGAGGATTGCAGATTCAAGGACAGCCTCAGCAACTTAGCAAGACTCTCAGCAACCTAGCAAGACCCTGTTTCAAAACAAAAACTAAAAAAAGGGCTGGAAGTATAGCTCAGAGTTAGAATGCCCCTACGTTCAATCTCCAGTACCACACACACACACACACACACACACACACACACACACACAAATCACCCATCCATGTGTCTAAGGACACATAGTTATATTTGATGTTCTTTAGGTAACCACTGTTCCTGGTTTTGCTGGGTTTTCTCAAGCTTTAATGGTGATCCGACTGCTATCAGAATATGTACCTTTGGTACATAACATGGGTGCATTCTCCCTAGGAACAAACTTTGAACACATGGTTTTAATATGGATTGTGATGGTCACTAATCTCTGTCTTTTTAAAAATAATTATAAAATTAAAATGTAAGGGATTTTAAATAATGTGGAGAGAGACCTGTAGAATAGTGGAAAGGGAATGGGGGAGAGAATCAGGGAGGGGGAAAAGGATTGAAGAAGGAAATAATTCAAATAATACTATGGCAGTATATGAAGGTATTACTTCCAGTTTTATTAACATATACATTGATGGAGGAGGGAGGAGGGGGGAGCAGGCTGGGATATAAAAGGAAATATACCAAGGGCTGTGTGCA
This sequence comes from Glis glis, assembly GCA_004027185.1. Lineage (NCBI taxonomy): Eukaryota > Metazoa > Chordata > Mammalia > Rodentia > Gliridae > Glis > Glis glis. Next base: position 16,849 of record PVJS01004661.1, read on the forward strand.
TGTATGTTTTTATCATATTGAACCTCTCTTATGATGTATAATTGCAATGCAGTAATAAAATAATTTTTTAAAATTTCTAAATAAAGTCTGCACATTTTAAACATATTTTGGCCTATCAAATAAATATTTGTGTTGATCTCAGTTTCATTTAAACTGCTCAATTTTTATTTTAAATGAAATTGATTATTATAGTAGTTCTGAGCAGAAAAAAATGGACCATTTAATACATTCAAGTCCTACACCACTGTCCCATGAAGCTACGCCCAGGAATATTATCCTGTTGCAACTGAGTCCTGTACACAGTTGAGGTGCAAATGAAGAAAAGAAAGAGTTGACACGTGTGAGAGCCTACATCTTGAGTCTTGGCAGTGCCAGCTGACCAGTTAAATTGCGCTGCATCCTGCTTCTTCTCCAGGGTCAACACAGCACTGGGCTTTTCACACACTCACATGTTCCTCAGATGTCTTCACCAAAGTCATTTGCCACACATCATGAAGCAACTTATCAAGATCTGGGAATTAAGTTAGTATATACACACAGTTTGGTTGAACAAAATGCCCTTTTCAAGAAGGTATATATAAAAGACAAACATCAAGATTAAGAGAAAACAATCAATTATACAAAAAACCAAACCCCTAGCTAATAAAATTCTTCAGAGAGATACATATCTGGTACTGGAATGTACAGCAGGCATTAAGGAAATGTAAGCAGAGGGGAAATAAAATTAAGATGTCTACGTTTCCCATCCACTTCACTATAAGGAAGGTAGTCCAGGCAGTGGCAGAATATGTGGCAGTCTTGCCACTTCTCTTTTATTTCTCATTCACACCAAACCAGTTTAAAAGAAAGACCTAGTTGAAGTCCATTTATTCAAATTCAAATAAACTCATGGCAAGTACATTGGAACAGTCGAAGCAATTTTACTTGTTCTGTTCTGTCACATCGTGCAACGAGTGAAGGCTATAATTATGTTTTTACTTGAACCATTGAGAGGCAATACACTGCCCCCGCGGGTATAAAGGTTCCTGTCTAGAAAGGCTTCATCACAAACTGGCATGTTTTGCAAACCCAGAAGAAGCTAAAGGGTAGCAGAGAGAGGCTTCAAACCCCCTTAAGCCAAATAAAGAAGAGATACAGTGATTTCTTGAATAAAACATGCTACAAGTCATTTGGCTACCTGGGCCACACACTACGCCCTCAAGTCAATCTGTGGCAAGGGGATTTGTTTGCCTAGACTTTTGGAAAGTGATAGAATTTGAAATACACCCCAAATTCAAATAGTCTGGTTGTTTCTTTTCCTGAATCAGATCATAAAAACTTACATAAATCAGGCCATAAAAATAGTTAACACTTCAAAGGCCCTGTGAACCAACCTCCCCTCGGGATTTTGGGATGAGATTTTGAACATGAAAACTTTCCCTATATAACATGTCCAAAGAACGAGTCTGTTTCTTTTAAAATCTGCATAAAAAGTGCAGAAGGGCGTGAATTTTCTCCAAATGCATTAGAACACACCAAAAATAATTCTCCCAAGAAATTCTACACAGAAACTTAGATCTGCCTGCACCTCTTTTGAAGGTTCCTTTTAATGGGGCTTTGGGACACTGTGTTAGAGGGGCTGATGCTCTGGGCTGAGGAGTGAACGCATGCGTGCTTCCCCCAGGTCCCGTGGGAAGACCTCCGCTACCTCTTTGGTGAGATCATGTATGGGGGCCACATTACCGATGACTGGGACCGCAGACTGTGCCGGGTCTATTTAGAAGAATTCATGAATCCATCTCTGGTAAGGCATTTTTAAATTAATTCCACGGAGGAGAAAACTCTGGTGAGACTTTTTAAAACAAATTTCACAAGAGCCGGGCGTGGTGGCGCACGCTTGTAATCCCAGTACTTTGGGAGGCAGAGACCATAGGATCCGGGTTCGAGGCCAGCCTCAGCGCGCGCGCGCGCTCTCTCTCTCTCTCTCTCTCGCTCGCTCGCTCTAAAAAATGGGGCCGGGGATGGAGCTTGGAGGTAAAACGTCCCTGGTGTCAATCCCCGGTACCGCAAAAAAAAAATTTCACTATATACATAATTCTTAAATATTATTGAGGATCTGGGACCTGTTGTGAGTGTATTCTGATCCACCTTTATTGGAGTTTGATAGTTTTCTGGCAGAGCAGAATCTCAAGTCCCTCCTGAGATGTATAAATTCAGAATCTGAATTTCCCACAACACTCCCATAGGTGATGCCTGTGCATATGTGATGTGCCAAGGTGAGCTGTTCTCTCACATACGGATCCACTGGATCTTTGTAATATCCTGAGAGCTATGCGGAGCTCACCCTGTTATTCCATCATACAGGCCAAAATACTGAGCTAGGCTGACTGGCCACAAACCACCCAGTGAGTATGGGCAAAAGCTTTAGTGAGAATGTAAGTCTTTTGATTTCAACTCCGGGCTCATTTCAATATAGTTTTTTTTCTTACCTGCTACAGAAGTCAGGAAATATTCTAAATTTTGATCAGTAACACCTTACTAAATATATGCTCAAGAAAAAAATGTGATTGAAAAGTGTGTGAGGCGATGGGTTTGTTCGGTTGATTTAATCATTCCACATAAACACGTACCAAGAGCTCACATTGTATCCCATGAATATATAGTTTTTCAATTAAAAATAATATAAAAGTTGAACACTACACTAAAATTAAGGGATAATATCAAGCACAATGTGAGAATCTTATTTGGGTCTCATTTCAAACTCTAAAGAAATTACATTCATGACACTATGGGAAATTAACATTCATCTATCATGGAATTCCTGTTAACATTTTGTGTGATAATAAAGTAATATAGTTTTGGAGAAAGGAAGGAAGGAAAGGAGAAAAGAAAAGAGAGAAGTGGTGATTTGAGAACTTGGTTCTTCCCCTCTTCTGTGAGGAAGGGGCAAATTACCACCGTGCTGGAGTTTGGAGACCAGGCATTCCCATTGTATTAACCCTATGTCTGTGTAGAAACAGTTCACGATGGGGCTGTGTTTTCTGGAAATAGTGCTGGTTCTTGTTTCTCCTACTAAAGAAACTGAGAGTGCCAGCCATGCCTTCCTCATTCTCTCTCTTTCTGGCTGTTCAGGTTCACAGCCATTTCCTGGTTAGTTCTCAAAAGCCCAATGGGCCTGTTAGTCAGGTTTCTGTCACTGTGACAGAGGCCTGAGAAAAGCAACTCAAAAGGAGGGAATAAGCCGGGCGTGGTGGCACATGCTTGTAATCCCAGTACTTGGGAGGCCGAGACTGGAGGATCCGGGTTCACGGCCAGCCTCAGCTACTTAGTGAGGCCCTCCGCAACCTAGTGAGACCCGGTTTCAAAATAAAGAACAAGCCAGGCGTGGTGGCGCACACTTGTAATCCCAGTACTTTGGGAGGCCAAGACCGGAGGATCCAGGTTTGCGGCCAGCCTCAGCTCGCGCTCTCTCTCTCTCTCTCTCTGTCTCTACTTAGTGAGGCCCTCCGCACCTTCTTGAGACCCGGTTTCAAAATAAAATATAAAAAATAGGGCCGTGGGTGTAGCGCAGAGGTAGAACACCCCTGGGTTCAATCCCCCGCACCGCAAAAAAAAAAAAAAGAAAGAAAGAACAAAAAATAGGGCTGGGGGTGTAGCTCGGAGGTAGAATACCCCTGGGTTCAATCCCCAGTACCTCAAAAAAAAAAAAGGAGGGAATGTTTATATTGGCTGGTGTTTTCAGAGGTTTTGGTCCATGGTGGCTTGGCCTGGGGCATCACACTACATCATGGTAGGAATGTATGGTGTAGGAAGTGTGTTTACCAGATGGGGGCAAGTAAATAGGAAGTGGCAAGGGTTTCAATACTCCCTTTGAGGACTCACCTCCAATGACCTAAAGACCTCCCACCAGGCTCTATCTACCTCTTAAAGGTTCCATCATGTCCCAGTAGCGCCACAGGCTAGTGACCAAGTCTTTAACACATGGGCCTTTGAGGGACACTTCTAAACCATAGCAGCAACCCCACTGTATCATTGCTACTCCGTCCGGCAAGACCCATCTGTATTTAGAGCAGTGGCTGAGGGTTTTATTTTAGTAGTCAAGCAACCTCCTGTTTACACTTCCTCTGAAAACATCATCTCAGAGAAGTATTGCATAGATTTGATCTCCTGCCTCTAGTCCACTTTGAGAAGTAAAACAATCATGGATTAGTGAACATGATATATTACAGTCTATATAGAAAATTGGGCACAAATTATTTTTTTACTGCTTTGAATAATGTCAAGCAATTTGAGAAGAATGCAGAAGAAAAATAGATTTTCCTGCTATGTGACCATTATTTAGGCTTCTTTTTTATTGTGAGTCTCCTGGTCTTCCTCAGTTCTAATGAGCAGGATTTCACATGTCAGAAAGATACTTCCAATTTAACACAATTGGAAGTTGCTCCTCAGAAGAGGCCTGGGAGCCAGTTGCCATGGAGATGGGAGAGATAAACAGTGCCTGCAGCGACCTTTGACCTTTGCGGAGGCTGATTTCTCCCAGTGATGGTGGAGTTCAAGGGGTAGAGCAGGAAGCTCAGGCGACTGTTCCCTCCCCGGGCTCTGGCCTGCGGCTCAGGGGAGAATTACAGTGGCCAAGCAAGACAGTCCATTAACCTTCACAAGTCTGAACTCCATTCAAATAATTGTAAAATAAATATAGGTGATGGAACCTGAGGGGCATCGCTGGTATGTGTAAGCCCTTTGGAAATGTAGGTACCTGACCTTCCGCATCGATCGGGTGAGATTTTCAGGATCAAAATGTTTCATTTGCAAGCTCACATCCTCACCGGACAGCACTACCTTCTCATCTGACCAAGGGAAATTAACACACTTAGTGACTTCAAGTCGGAGGCTGCACATTCCAATTATTTCCACGTACATTTCCTGCTCATGCAGTTTATGTTATTAGGAACAGTGATCTAACACTTCAACATCTGCAGGGTGTCTTCTGCCACTTCTCACATTGGTTAATATATTTGCAAAGTAGTATCTTTGGTTGTGTTGGAACTTGATCAGAGAGCAGCTGACTAACGGGTTGGGTTTAAAGTTCTCTCATCAACAGAATCAGAATGCTCTCAGTGGTATCTTGCTGTCAGGAGGAAGGATGCGTTTCTTGTTGGGTAAGAGTTTGCATTCACAGAGTTCTGCAGTGGACTTAGAGGGCCATGGACAAAGTTAAAGACATTTCCTCATATAACACATGTGCTTTGCAGTACAAAATAAGTAATACAGTCAATTACTTTAGGCACTGAAAGTACCTAAAGTACCTAAAGTAAAGAGTTCTCATCCTGGCTCTGTTGCTGGCTCCCTGTCTAGCTTTGTCCCAGACCCCCAGTGACTCCATTTATTAATTTGTAAAATAAAAGTATTGCCTAGAAAATCATGAGTGTACTTTTCAGCTCTGAAAACAGCATGACAATGTAATTCAACCTTGAAGAACTCTGAAAATCCCAACAGCCACTCTGGAGCCATGGCATTGTTTTACTCAAAAGGTCGAGGGCAAATGTACTCGTTTAGACTCACAATGAACCCAGAGCTTCTTGTCACTGCCAAGAGTACTTGGAGGGAAGCCGGGTGTGGTGACGCACCCTTGTAATCCCAGTACTTGGGACTGAGACCAGAGGATCCGGGTTCGTGGCCAGCCTCAGCTACTTAGTGAGGCCTAGGGCTGGGGGTGTAGCTCAGAGGTAGAATGCCTCTGGGTTCAATCCCCAGTACTGCAAAAAAAAAAAAAGTACTTAGAGGGGAGTGTGTGTGTATGTGTGTGTGTGGGGGGGGGTGAGGTGTTTATGAAATGCCAGAAAAGAAAACATGAAAAGGCTGGCCTTGAACCTGGGATCCTCCTGTCTTAGTCTCCCAAGTACTGGTATTACAGGCTTAAGGTGTACTTAAAATAACCATGTTTGCCCCTAGGGAAGACCAACACTAACATTCGTGAAAGCCTTTCTGCCTAGTTGTCTGCAGACCTTACTAAATTCTCAGAGCCACACTAATAGGTTGCTGTTATGAGCCCTGTTTTACTGATGAAAAGATTGACACAAAGATAGACTACGACTTCTTAATGCCGCCGCATCAATGAGGATGGGAACTGAACCAGGTCTGCCTGGCTATAAGCCCCAGGTGTTTAAGTTTGGTGTTTTCCTTTGCTTCATTTATCACCCCAAGCATAGAATTCAAACCCTCTTCATGGTTTGCAAACTGACCGCCTAGCTGTCTTTCCAGAAAAGCACCAGCCCTCTGCAGTTGGAGCAACATGGCTGAGTGTGTATCCCGACAAACATCCAGCCCCGTGGCATTTTAGCATCTCCAAGTATCGGGCTTTGGTTCATATCTTTGAAATTCTGTTTTGAAGGGCAAACTACCTGCAGCTATTAAAATTTCTTTCAGCCGGGCGTGGCGGCGCACGCTTGTAATCCCAGTACTTTGGGAGGTGGAGACCGGAGGATCCGGAGACCGGAGGATCCGGGTTCGCGGCCAGCCTCAGCTCTCTCTCTCTCTCTCTCTCTCTCCCTCTCTCTCTCTTTCCTTAGTGAGGCCCTCCGCAACTTCGTGAGACCCGGTTTCAAAATAAAGTGTAAAAAATAGGGCCGGGGGCGTAGCACGGAGGTAGAACACCCCTGCGTTCAATGCCCGGTACCGCAAAAATAAAATAAAATAAAATAAAATTTCTTTCAGCTACCTATTGAGCACTAACAGGGAAGACCAAGTCTCTGTAGAAAATAAAGTTCAGTCTGAATGTGTTTATTCTAATTTGGAGTTTTGTTCATTTTTGTTGTTCATGTTTTTATTTTGGCTAATTTTTCTATCATAGGTAAATAACAGTGAGTTTAACTCTCCTCATACACAGTTTTGTTTTGGTCACTGAGTCAAATGACATTTACATTTTGATTATCTTTATAAATATGAAACAATAAACCTGAATAAATGAATAAAACAAAGTCCAGGGATATTGGTGGTGGGGTAGTCTCACTTATTCCTTCCCATATTCATTGGGATAAGATTTCTGGTTTTGGCAATATGAAGGATTAGATGCCTTGAAAAATCTTCCTGGAACAAAAATAAAAATGCTGACTTGAATATTTAAAATGTCCATGGAAACTGGGGTGGTGGTGCATGCCTGTAATCCCAATACTTGGGAGGCCAAGACAGGAGGATCACAGGTTCAAGGACAGCCTCAGCAATTTAGTAACCGAGCAAGACCCAGTTTCAAAACAAAAAATAAAAAGGACTGGAGGTGTAGCTCAGAGGTAGAACGCCCTGGGTTCAAACCCCAGTACCCCCCCACCCCCCCACACACACACCCTTGGAGCTCACAGACAGCACTTTGAGCACCTTTGCTGAGGTCGGAGGTGCTCCAGGCAACTCGAGTTTGCAGATTTGAGAGGGGAAAAACAAGCCACCATTGCTCACACAGGACCATGTAGAAACCACACTGATTTTGTCCCCTTGAGACTGAGTGCCGTAAGAACTAGAGCACCTGAAGCTTTTGTGCTTCAAGGTTTATTGTGGCGTCTTAGGTGATCAGAACACATTACCATGTGAATTAATGAACATTTATTGTCCCCAGCTCCTACTGAGGGGACATGGCACAGTGTACACAGTAATAGACAAACCTCACTTTCAGAAACTTAGAAAATCTAGTCAGGAAATAGCTATATTAGACAGTTGTCAAAAAATAACATTCCGCCGGGCGTGGTAGCGCACGCTTGTAATCCCAGTACTTGGGAGGCTGAGACAGGAGGATCGCAGGTTTGCAGTCAGCCTCAGCTACTTAGTGAGGCCCTCTGCAACTTAGTGAGGCCCTGTTTCAAAATAAAAGAATAAAATAGGGCTGGGGGTGTAGCTCAGAGGTAGAATGCCCCTGGGTTCCATCCCCAGTAACACATACACACACACAAAAAAAATTCCCCCATACACTTGAGTGGTGTATAAACAGAATGTAGGGCACGAGAGAGTGGGAAAATTAACAGAGGTTAATGGCCCCTCTGAACTGACAATATCAGAGGGGGAATCTGAGATCACAGTAAGTTAACTAGAAAATTATATGCCCTTGACTGACTCTGTGATTATGGCTGGACCAAGACTCAGGCCCATAAATTCTTTGGTTACATTTTTGAAGGTCTACATTCTAATGTTTCGAAGGTTTGGTACTGCTGCCCACATTGCCTTTGTTCAAAATGTCCCTGTAAAGATGGACTTGGTGGCACACAGCTGTAACCCTAATATCTGGGAGGCTGAGACAGGAGGACCACAGGTTTGAGACCAGCCTCAGCAACTTATTAAGACTCTCAACAACCTCGTGAGACCATGCTTCAAAACAAGGCCTGTCTCAAAATGTAAAAAGGGCTTGGAGGTAGAATGTCCCTGGCATACCTGAATCCACAGTACCCTCCCCCAAATAAAAATCCCTGTATCTGAGATGTCTACTCTCTTCCCTAGCCATAGTGAAGTAGATGGCACGAGAAAGCCCTTATTATCACAGCACTACGTTCACCAGGCAACTGTGTATGGAGCATGAGCGAGTGCCCACAACCGACCCAGGGTTTATGGATCTTGAGATGAACAAGACTTAGACCCCAGGATCCTAGGGAGGAGCACTGACTGACTTAGTGTGTACTCTCTGGAAAATGGGCATGCTTGGGGGAGTCAGTGACTGACGGGCAGTGATGGTGCAGTGCTTGCTCATCCCCTAGTGCATGTGTCATGTTGCCCCACGCACACTGCAAACTAATTCTTCTCAGGAACAGGATTTATGTGTGTCCCTCAGAATCCTCCTGAGGTCAGCCCGGTGCTTTAAACAGAGCAGAATGATTAGTTATGAATCATCTTAGCCTGCCACTTGTCTAGCATGGTGCTGTGATCTTTCCAGAGCGTTCTCGGAGTGTTCAGGAAATGAAGATTGATGCCCACCTAGCTTGGAATAACGGATGTTTCCTTTGTGATCAGATTGAGGACGAGCTTATGCTGGCACCAGGATTCGCAGCCCCACCCTACCTAGATTACACAGGCTACCACCAGTACATAGAGGAGATGCTGCCTCCAGAAAGCCCGGCACTGTATGGCCTCCACCCAAATGCTGAAATTGAATTCCTGACGGTGACATCCAACACGCTCTTCAGAACCTTGCTGGAGATGCAGCCCAGGAATGCACTCATCACTGAGGAACTGGGGCAGTCTACAGAAGAAAAGGTAGAGGGTCTTTTTTTTTTTAATTGAAGTATAACTTACACTGAAGTATACTGATCATAAGAGAACTCAATGAATTTTTACATATATCTGTATCTATATATTCATGTAACTATCACCTAGACCAAAATACAGGACATGTTCAACAGTCCAGATAGATACTCTTGCCCCTTCCCATTCAGTGCACCTCATTGCCCCCCAAAGGTAATCAATAGCCTCACCTGTTATCACATACTAGCTTTATTTTTGAATTTCAAATAAATGAAAACATACTTTGTGGCTCCATGTTTCTCAAGCTCCTTTGACTCCACACTACATTCATGAAATTCATCCATGTTGATCATATACCAGTGGTCCATTTTTAGTTAGTATCCAACTATACAATTTTTCATTCATTCTACTGTGGATGGGTGTTTCTAGTTTTTCCACTCTTATAAATACCACAGCCATGACATGCTCATGTGCCCTTCTGCCAACAAATACAACTTCCAAAGGTATCTGTTCACAATATTCACTTTCTATACCCAGTAGTGGGAGTGCCAGATCACAGGGTATAATGTTTAGCTTGAATAGTCCTCCCAGTACTCCTCATGACTACCAGCTACATTCCCACCAGCATATGGGAGGGTTCCATTGCTCTATCTTGAGATTTCCTTAGGGATAATGCTCTGTTTCCACTCTGCACTCCTCAGTTGAGGAATAATGTCGAACATCTCTTCATGTGCTTACGGCCATTGGATATACTCATTTGAGGTACTTGTTGCTTGCTCTCTTTTTGTCAGTCTTTTTCTCATGAATCTGCAAGAATTCTTCATTATGGATGTGTGTTCTTGGTCAGATAGGTGAATTGCAGGTAACTTCTCCAAGTCTGGCTTGCCTTTCACTCTCCTAGTAGGTTTTTGACTATCATTTTATTAGTTTTTTTTTTTTTTTTTTGCAGTACTGGGGACTGAACCCAGGGGCATTCTACATCCGAGCTACACCCTCAGCCCTGTTTTTTATTTTTATTTTGAAACAGGTTCTCACTAAGTTGTAGAGGGCCTCACTAAGCTGAGGCTGGCTGAGAACCTGCGATCCTCCTGTCTCAGCTTCCCCAAGTATTGGGATTACAAGCATGTGCCACCACACCCGGCTCCTTATTCTAGTTTTTACATTGTCTTGGGAGATTGGCATTATCATTAAAGACTTTTATTATCCTGGAATGATGGGAGTGAGAAATGATTTTTTAACCTTTAAATGAGAATCTTGTTTCTCATTAATTTAAAATCTGAGTAACTGATTTTTTCTTGCATAAATTAGCACTTATTTCTTTCAAAATCATTAATCGGGCTTTGATTGGTCAGGATTCAGGTTGTTCAAGTGGAACTTGCTAAACATCAGATTTATAGTAAGGTCCCAGGAACTATCCATATTATTTCTTGAACTTTTTCAGTTGCTTCTTGAAATAAGGTCATTCAGTTGGGGCACTTAATTTAGAAACTTGGGATTTGTCAGTGTGTTTTTTCCTATATACTAGCATCTTTTCTATAAAGTTACATTTTTAAAAAGATGAACAAGGGAAATTCATCCATTTGGGAAACAGTTATAGCATTAATAGAAGCAGAGAGGTGGATGCTGGACGCCTGCATTTGGCTTTTGCATTTCCATCTTTCCCACAAGGAAGCTGGTCATTAAATGGGAAAATGCAGAGCACAGAGGGTAAACCTCAACATCCCAGGTGGCAGATATATCTTAGCAAAGGCTATTAAGTGCTTAGTATATGCTGGGCACATATGATAGTATAATATAATAATATAAAGTAATAAACATAAAAGTAACATAAATTTTTTTTATAAAAAGTAACCTACAGATATGCTATTTAACTCACAAGTGCTCTGTGTCAGGACGACTACTTTAGAGATCAGCCACAGCTAGACTGCTAGGAAGGGATAATGAAGGAAAACCAATTCTGGCTGATTCCAAAAGCCACTCCACTGCTACACTGTGTTTCATATGACCAGCCGCTGCTGTAAATGAGCTTAAAGGTTTCAGGATCTGACAAATTACCTGCCGGATGCTAGGGCAACTCACAGGCAGGATGTCCGAACCACTCAGCAGTAATCTAAGAAATCAAGGAGAGAAGGAGAGCCGCCTGAGGCTAAGGACAGGCAGTGTCCTTAGTCATTTGTCCTTTTTAGGTATTTATTGGTTTTCCCAGCTCAGTGAAACTGCATAGATAGAATAAATATGCACATAAGTACTACCTGTGTTTTTACATCTTCAGTGTGTAAATCTTTCATTTCTTCACTGCAATAATTACAGAAAATAGAGGCTTCCTTGTTAAAAATGTTGATCTAAACTGCTCCAAGAATTTTAGGGTATGCTGACTGGGCAGGCAGTATCACCATTACTAGAATTAGCTTGTGCTTAAAGTGTCTCTTTGATTTATGCAACTTTTCAAAGTTTTTTTAAATTAGATTATATAGTGCCCACATGATGGAGTTCTACTTCCTCTAGTTAAATCTTTACATACAAATGGAATGTAGTTGATGATTCTTAAACTCCTGCTAACAGTAAATAAACTGCACATAACAGTCACCTCCTCCCTTGCTGCATCTTGGGACCTAACAGAGGGGAGGTGGTTGGCGTTGATGCAGAAGCATTCAGGTGATTGGCAGTGCCACTCTGCCCACCTCTGGGGAGTAAGTGGCATCTCTAAAATACCTTCACAGGCATCTCTAGGAGTCACACATTTACATTCTAGGACTTCAAAGATATATATAGTCAACATAAACAAAACTCAAATGGAAAGGAGATAAACCTTTGTGTATGTTAATGATTTAAGGTTAAGAATGTCTTGGATGACATTTTGGAGAAACTTCCAGAAGAGTTCAACATGGCAGAGATAATGCAAAAAACCTCAAATAGAAGTCCATATGTTCTTGTCTGCTTCCAAGAATGTGAGAGGATGAATATCCTGCTTCGTGAAATCCGGGTATCACTTCAACAATTAGACCTTAGTCTGAAGGTAAGTTGAAAGCGGGGCTAGCATAGGCTTCACCACATTGGAAGATACTCATTCCACGGCCTTCTTTTCTCCATGCAAGGGGGAGCTGACGCTGTCTCCTGACATGGAAGCCCAGCAGTCCGCACTGAGCTATGACACAGTTCCAGCTACTTGGAGTAAACTGGCTTACCCATCCACTTACGGCCTGGCCCAGTGGTAAGCCCCCCACCTCACTGCCACTGGTCCTTACCAGCATCAGTGCTGGCTGAGCACTCTGTACCGTGCCTTTAAGAACCCTGAAGATGGGCTTTGTGACCGCACTTGGCCATAACTGGGTAAACCTGACCACCAATTTCATCAGTTTCCTTGGTATGTTGCTTCAAAGGCACGTCAGTTCAAAGGCAGGGTCAGAGCCAGATTCAAATTCTGCCTCTCACTTATTAGGTATTTGCTCTTAGACAGAATACCTGAATACAGAATGCTCATCTGAAAAACAGACGATAGAAATCCCTCTGGAGTTGTAAGATTTAAATGGCCAGGGAAGGCAACTCGAGTTTGCCCTCAGGTCACTTGGTACACTTTGTGCTCCAAGCCAGTGACTATTAATGCCACCTCACAAACAACTTTCAAAACTTTAAATATGCTATGCAGAAAACTATAGATTCCCTTCATGTGGGGGTATCACTGCAGAGATGTGTCACATAGCCAAGGGGCAGAAATTCAGACCACTGAAAGCTGGTGTTACCCAAACTGCTCCGTAGACTTGGTAGACAATTCAGAAAGTGTCAGGAGGCTTTTTGTTGTGGTGGTACTAGGGATTAAACCCAGGGGCATTCTACCTCTAAGCTACACCACTAACCCCCCTTGTTAGTTTTTGACTTTTGAAACATGGTCTCGCTAAGTTGCCAAGGCTGGTCTCAAACTTGCGATCCTCCTGTCTCTCTCGCAAGTACTAGGATTACAGGCGTGCGCCACCACACCCAGCTATGAGGTTCTCTTTTATTCTTGGCCTTTTGGTGCTAGTTCTTTATCCTCTGCTTTCCTGAATCATTCTTTCGTAAGTCAGAACATGACTTGCAGTCTTAAACTGGAAGGTCTCACTGAAATCTCAAACGAAGCATGCTGGAACTGCCTCCCAGGAACCCAAGGGCTGGCTGGGGCATGAACATAGGGGTAGGGGGATGCAACTCCCACAGGCAACAGCAAATAGCCACAATAGAGAGGTGAGCAGAACCTCTCTGGATTTCTGACCTATAAATACCAAAATCATATTTTATATACCCAGAAAAGATTTAGTTACATTTCATGATTTTTCCTACCATCTTATTTTGTCCATTATTTCTAAAATTGTCATAGCTTCTTTCCTTTTCTGTGCTATTAGTCCAATAGTTTCCTTTTTTCTTTTTAACTAACCCTGTAGCATTCTATTATTTTAGTGGAGACTCTTTACACTGTAACATCCATACTTGACCTAACACAATGCCATAAGCACTTTTTCCCTGAGGCCCTTCAACCTCCCTCTGCACATTACCCTCCTCCTAGCTTTATTTTAGACAACAGTATTTTTACTGTTTAGTCAATAATTATTCTTGCTTTAACAGTATATCAACTTCTCCGCATTGCTTTTAGCATCTTGTTCTGGGCTCCCTTTTCTCTTACCAGTGTAAGCCGTGCAGCAGGGCTGGGCTCCACATCCTTTGTCTGGACTGGTTTTGGTGCCCTCATTCTTGACAGTTTACTTCTGTGTGGAATTCTAGACACAGTAACTATCTTCTCTCAGAACTTGAGTGTTCTGACTCTAACTCTAGTTTCCTAGGATTGATCAGAGGCGATGAATTTTTTCTTAAATTGTCATTTACTCTCAGGTTTCTTTACGCACGCGCCAGCCGTGCCCCTCATGCTGGAGAACTTTGCTGCCTTTCCGGTTGAGACTCTTCTCTGTGCTCCACCCCTCTTTAGCAGGGCAGCCCTTTACCTTGTACCTCAAGACTTCATGTTTCCAGCTTTTAACAAAGCTCATCTTTGGTTAGCATCCACAAGTCAGCTTTCTCATGGGTAGGGACTTCCTACCTTGCACAGTTATGAAGACTAGATGAGAAGACATGTTCTATCAACAGCAGTTTCTCAAAACAGACATGCCAGGGATGGCGGATTGTTTTCCTTAGTAACCTTTGCCTTTTTCTTTAGGTTATCACATGTGGGAAAAATATTGTCACACACTGTCTCTCCTTCCCTGGGAACTCTGGTCTTATAACCACCTCAGCCTTGCCCCCCCGCCCCCCACACACGAGTATTCTTTGTTCCCACCAAGCCCTGTGTCTCATGTTGGCACTTGTCGGTCCAATGCATACAGAAATGACCTTTGTATACATACAGCCACCACACAGCACTAGGAGAATCTAAAATAGTTGAGCTGGGAACAGGCCTGTAATCATAGTACTTAGGAGGCTGAGATAGGAGGATCACAAGTTTGAGGCCACCCTTAGCAACTTAGCAAGACCCTGTTTCAAAATAAATAAAAAGGGCTAGGAGTGTAGTTTGGAGGTAGAATGCCCCTGGGTTTAATCTCCAGTACAAAAAAAAAAAAAAACAGCTGAATAAAGAGAGGGATTTTCCATATTCTTATTCCCTGCTCCTGATGGCACTCGTTGCAAGAGCTATACATATACAGTCTCAGCAGGAAGCACACTTGTGCTCTGAAGGACTAAGAACTCATCAGGTAAGGATTATACCAGCTATCAGTGAAGTACCATCACCACCTCCTCAGTCCCTTCGTCCAGAATTGAAAGACATCTGTTTACTATTTTTCTGCCTTCCATTAACCAGGTTTAATGACCTCCTCCTGCGCTGCCGGGAACTCGACACTTGGACACAAGACCTTGTCCTTCCAGCTGTGGTGTGGCTTTCTGGCTTTTTCAACCCACAGTCCTTCTTAACTGGTAAGGGTGGGGGCAGGCCGCCCCAAGTGCTGACAGGAAGGAACCCAGCAGGGGTCCTGCCTTGCTTGATCTGTGATGGATTCTCCCTTCCCTGCCCACCAGTCTGCAAGCAGCAGCCATCAGGAGTGACAGTGGCAACTGGAGAGGAAATAAAGGGGCCCCAGGATCAGCCATGGAGTGAGGTGGAGCCTGGTGAGCGCCAGTAAAGGGCCACATGGTCTGCGTCACCACAACCCCACTCTAGAGCAAAAGAACCCAGACAACACAGAAACAAATGGGTATGGCTATGCCCCTAAAATCTGACTGACAGAGTGAGGAGTCCCCCAGGCCTTAGTGTGCCCTGTAGCCACATGCCCAGGAATCTAGAACAGCCCATGGTGCTCAAGAACACCTTGGAGCTGGGTGTGGGGGCAATCACCTGTAATCCCAGCACTTGGGAGGCTGAGAGAGGAGGATCGCAGACTCAGCAACTTAGGCTCTCAGCAGCCTAGTGAAACCCTGTTTCAAAAATAAAAAGTAAAAAGGACTAGGGGGCCGGGCGTGGTGGCGCACGCTTGTAATCCCAGTACTTTAGGAGGCGGAGACTGGAGGATCCGGGTTCATGGCCAGTCTCAGCTCTCTCTCTCTCTCTCTCTCCCTCTGTCTCTCTCTCTCTCTACTTAGTGAGGCCCTCCGCAACTTCGTGAGACCCGGTTTCAAAATAAAGTATAAAAAATAGGGCCGGGGGTGTAGCGCGGAGGTAGAACACCCCTGGGTTCAATCCCCGGTACCGCAAAAAAAAAAAGGACTAGGGGTGTAGCTCAGAGGTAGAATGCCTCTGGAGTCTACCCCCAGTACCCCCCTGCAAAAAACAACTTGGCCTGCTAGTGGCTCCTGGAAACCTATCTACAATTTGTTCATCCTATTCAATTCCTGTTCCTTCTCCCAAAGCAATCATGCAGATCATGGCTCGAAAAAATGAGTGGCCACTGGACAGAATGTGCTTGACTGTTGACGTCACCAAAAAAACAAAGGAAGACTATGGCCATCCTCCAAGGGAAGGCGCGTACCTCCACGGGCTCGTCATGGAAGGTGAGACACCCCCAAGGACTGTGTGTGGAACCTCCCTTTCTCAGGTTCAAGTGGGTATGTGTCCATGTGTTTTCCTCAGGATCCACTCACTCACACAATAACTTCACGATGGGGGTGATGTCTCTCACGTCCTCCTCTTTCCTTCAAACAATTTAAAGCCAACATGTGTTCAGTGTGATCCAAATTGAGGCATCTGAGGTGATGGTTGCAACTTAAGAGCAAGCGTATACGTCTGGTGTGAACATCCCAGAAAAATTCGAGACCGACCTGAATTTACATTATTTTTCTTTTCAATGTAATCAACTCAAACTCTTTCTTCTACTTTCTCAAAGTTATTGGCACAGCTACCAGACTTCTCCAAACCGCTAAGGGGAGCTAGAGTGTGAGATTTGCCAAATTTTGCCATGTGTTTTTTTGTAGGACATTAGTCCCTGCCAAAATGTTGCTTTTTCACCTTAAAACAAGTGTCACAGTTCAAATGTTTAAAAGCTGGGTAGGCGATGTGTAAACGAGTGACCTGAACTTGTACTTAGAAAGTAAAATGCCAGTCAGGCATGGTGGCACACACTTGTAATCCCAGGACTGGGGAGACTGAGACAGTAGGATCGCAGGTTCGTGGCCAACCTCAGCAACTCAGACCCTCTGCAACTTAATGAGACCTTGTTTCAAACTAAAAAATATAAATATGGCTGGGGGTGTAGCCCTGAGTTCAATACCCGGTACCACCCCCCAAAAAAAAGTAAAACACAGTAGGAGAGAAAATGTGCTGAATTAGAGATATCTTATACTTTTTTAAAAGGGGGACTAAACTAGTTTGCTTTAATACACGTCTGAATTCTTCTAGAAACTGATTTCTTAAAACTGTCTGGTTGTGACGCATGGGCGTGAGTAATCATCTATGCTTAAGGTAGAGAAATCCCAGTCAGGATGCCACCAACTAAAACGTGACAGAGCCAGAATGTTTATTGCATGACATAATTAGAACACCAGTTCCAACATGCCCCAAAATTGCACCCATGTACTTTTTCCATAGGCGCCAGATGGGACATGCAGTCGGGAACCATTGCTGAAGCCCACCTCAAGGAGTTGACTTCCACGATGCCAGTCATCTTTGCCAAAGCCATACCCGTGGACAGACAAGAAATAAAACACACCTATGCTTGCCCGGTGTACAAAACCAAAACAAGAGGTCCCACCTATGTCTGGACCTTTAGGCTTAAGAGCAAAGAGAAGACAGCTAAATGGGTGCTGGCAGGTGTGGCTCTGTTGCTAGAAGCATGAGATGGCCCTCGTACTGGAATTTAGGCTCCTCCAGCCTCAGGCAGGACAGCATTTCCCACCGTGTCACCACACTGGTTCCCACACATGCTAACTTATTGTACTGAAAGGCATAAAACACATTCCGGCTTAGGTAACTTTTTAGTAACTTACATGTGCATTCATTTTTTAAAACATTATCCCTAAGTGGAGAGAATCAAATGTACAAAAAATAAAAAATAAAACCTAGAAGCCTGTTCAGGGTCTATGTTCACTGATTTTAGCTTTCCCCAGAACCTCTCTGAAGCCCCATCCCTCAACACAAAAAAGTACAAGGTCATATTTTCCCCAAGGTTCCACTGAACATACACATAACCTCAAAAACAATGCAGCTAGAAGGGGGATTTAGTTCTTATAGATATTAAACAACAAAATATTTTAAAATTAGCCCTTAAATTCTTTCAAAATATAGAAGCAGCAGGCTCCAGGTGAGTCCTGAAGGAAGAGGCAGGCACTCTGAGGCCTCCAGTGTCTGCAACGTGACAGTCCACTTTTGTTGCTAGGTTTTAATAAAAATAAAACTCTAGTAACTCTCACATTCCATGGTTAATTGCACTTTGTAATTTAGGGGAACATTCTTCAATATAAATTTCCAACGACCAAGAGCCGGTTAAGCTACATCATTTGAGCTATGGTCACTCAGGATAAGGCAAACTACAGGAAATAAGCCCTGTATATATGGCCCAGAGTGACTGTGAAGTAAAAGATAAGTAAACACTGTCAAAGGCTGCTTATCTAAGGTCTTCTCTGTAACTTACCTGAACTTTTAACTCTGCCCCATTTAAATTGTGCTTCCAAATCACTGGCAGATACTTGTGACATACAGGTCTGTGTATACATGCATATATATATATATATATATAGATAGACAGACAGACAGATTCCTCTGCTTTGCTATTTTCCTGAGAAATCGTTTTAAGCATACAACAATTCTTTTAAAACATAGTATTTAGAAATAGTAAACTACAAAAAATTCTGTATAAAAACAACTGTTAAGAACGCTTAGGCACAAATGGTATGCGTGTCTTGTTGGGTAACTCTGTGGTGAGTTGGCTGGTTCTTTGTTCTCTCAATTGTCTTCTACCAGCTGCTTTTGTAAGCTGAGAAAAAGACAAGAAATGGCTGGTAAGTGGTTACATGGATGGAGGCAAACACAAAACAGCATCCTGGACTAGGCAGGTTGAAAACCTGACACTCGAGGTCCTGACTCCTTGTGCTTCCATAATCATCCACCCTGCAGTCCTGTATGCCCCAAATGTGACTTGATTCATGCCCACACTCCAAAACCATGCTTCCAATTCATTATAGAAAAGACACTTTGCAGCCCACCATTCTGTGTCCTTCTCCCAGGTGCATGGCCTCTCCGCCATACTTATGGTTCCCCCTTAGCCTGCCAATTCTTTTCATTCCTGTTTTATACCCCAAGGGGAAATTATGGTTAGAGGCAGTATGGAGTTGAAGATTCTAGCAAAGGGAGGAATTTCCTAATTAGGAAAATAATAGGCCTGAGCCTCTCCAATGCAAAAAGAAACAGAATGGATGGTACTGGGGTAGTTTCTACAAAACACTCATGAAATGAGGTGACAGCCACCTGTCTAGAGGCTCTCCCATGCTGAACCCTAGGGTCACAACCTCCAGAGACTTACCTCTCCAGATATTCCTTAACATTATCATAACCATAAAACTTGGCCAGATGAATGAGGATCCCTGTGGCACAGCGGCCATCACGCCTCCGACAATAACTGCAATTACAGATCCCACGGCAGGGAGGACAAATCCAATCCTAAAAGAGATGATGGCAGAAGTTCCCCCAATCACCTATAGGATCTGACAGAGGATTCTTTTTTTTTTTCTTTTGGTGGCACTGGGGATTGAACCAAGGGGCATTCTACCTCTGAATTATACTTCCAGCCCTATTTTCTATTTTTTTAGATTTTGAAACAGGGTCTCACTAAGTTGTGGAGGGCCTCACTAAGTTTCTGAGGCTGGCCATGAATCTGCAATCCTCCTGTCTCAGCCTCCCATGTACTGGGATTACACGCATGCATCACTATACTTGGCTCTGACAAAGGATTCTGAATGCGCCTGACTGAGCCGGATGCCTCCTCCAGCCTCTAACCACACGGTATCTACGGCAGTGTGTGTCATGGGGTGCTCCTCACGGCATGTGAGGTATTATCCTGACCACACCACGTCACACATCCATGAAGTTGACCCTGGTTTTAGGAACACAGGGTTTTAGAATCAAGGCATCAATTATAGCTTTCCAACTATGTGCACTTATTTTTATATCAGTTAACATGAAGAGTGTATCTGTAAGCTGGGGAGACTATTACCGTTTTGTTGCAGAAGAGGTCATTAAGTAAAGTGGTCAAGAGCGCAGAGCCCAGAGCAGGGCAGCTTAGGCCCATGGTCACACGTACCAACACGGTACTGCTGCCTCAGTTCTCAGCAAGACCTGAAGCTCACACAGACCTACTTACCTCATAATGGAAACGCATTAATAACTGAAGGTAAAACAATGGTTAAGAGATCTGAGACACACTTAGCATAGTGTCAGGTGCTCTGTACTGCAATATAAGCCCTGGCCTAATGAAATCCAAGGTAAGTCACTTTGCTGGAGGAGACGTACAGGATTAACAGGTATACACCCTCACACACCGGAAACCCAACAAAACTCTTCTCCAGTCTATCGTCACCTTATTCTCTTTCCAGACGGAAACACTATTTCCATTTCCCCTAGTCTTAAGATGTAGGAGGAGGGTAAGCGATGAGGGCTCCGCAGAAACCAGAACTCCTGCAGGTCCCCACTATGAGCCTGTTTCACTTCACAATACAATTTATAACACACACAAATGCTGCTCCTACCGGGTCCAGCAATGCTGAGCGCACGTCCTCCCCGTAGCGATTCCGCAGGCATGGCCCGCAGAACTGCCCTCGCACTCCGCCGCAGCCCTGGTTCCGACACACCGTCTTGGTGTCGATGGTCTTCTGCCGACACTGATGGCACGTGTTACCCTAGGGGAAAGGCATGAGCAGCAGGCATGAGGGGAAAAGCAGTACACAGGGATTTGTACAGCGCTGCCCGTGAGGCCAGATGCTGGCACACACGTTACCAAGTGCATGAGGAAGCACAGCCTCTCCCCCAGAATCACGCATGATGATTTCCCTAGGACAAACATGGCAGCCTGTGCCAGACGGGTAAGCACTTCAATTCCGGGGCTGGAGAAGCACACTAGAGAGATGAGGCTGAGCAGGGTATCCTGAAGGAATAGACTATCAGGTGAACAGGAAGAAAGACAGGGAAAAAGCTTGAGGCAGGGGTGGGTGGAAGAGGCCCCAGGAGGTGAAAAGACCCAGACAGTACTAGTTTGGTTCCAACCTAGTGCTGGAGATCTAGACACCTGCAGTATAAAATTATAAGCTGGATATGGTGGTGCACGCCTGTTTTAAAGCCTGCCTCTGAGCCCTCAAGGAGATGCTGCAAGCCCTGATACAGTTTAGAAAGAGTGCACAAGCCGGGCATTGTGGCGCATGCCTAAAATCCCAGTACTTGGGAGGCTGAGACCGGAGGATCCAGGTTCATGGCCAGCCTCAGCTACTTAGTGAGGCCTTCCACAACTTAGTGAGACCCTGTTTCAAAACAAAGAAAAAAAATAGGGCTGGGGGTGTAGCTCAGAGGTAGAACGTCCTTGAGTTCAATCCCTAGTACTGCAAACAAACAAACAAAAAAAACCAAACAGTGCACTACCAAATTGGTCCAAATACCAATGCTTTGGACTCCCAGTTAAGAATCACAATCATGCAATTTATTCATAATATATCACTTACCAGAACCTTATCATAGATTTTATCTCGAACAGTTATGGCCACATTTTCCAAGTCCTCTTCAGTGATATCCTCCACTGGCCGAAAAGAAGATGTACGGTGACGCCGTCTATACCCCTGGGGTTTCCCCTGCAAAACAATTACCAGTAGAACCTGGAGTAAGACACGTGAGCCATTTAAAAACAGCGTGAGAGTCTTGAACTCTCGGAATTCTGGCACCATTAATATTGACCACATCAATTCTATTTCCCTGGGACCCTTTCACCCATGCAGTCATTTACTGGCTCCTTCCCCATGCCAAACTTCCTTCTTGATAAGGCGATACAGCAATAAATGAGAAACTTGGGCTTCCAGGTTCTTTGCTGAAAATTTTGTGGAGCTGGGGAAGTGAACCACAGGGAGCAGCGAAACCCGGAAAGCAGAAGGTTCCAAAGTCTCTCCCTCCAGACTGGGGCCACTCAAAAAGTCCCCTTTCCTGAAACAAAAAAGCAAGGAGGAATCCCTGTACTTACGCATGCAAAATCACATAGCTGCCCAGAGCTGTTAACAGGCCCTCACTGCCTCCACTAGACTAGGATCAAGCTGGATCAAGCTCATCGGTCGTAACCACTGAGCTGCTTCTCAGCTGTTTGGATAAAGGATGCTCAATGCGACCTTACAGCTTAGACCATGGGTTTTCTCAAACTGGGGTCCCAGGGGCATCAGCATCACCTGGGAACTTGGTGGAAATGCAAGTTCTCAGCTGCTGCAGGCCTCCTGTAAACAGCCCTGGTGTGACAAGAGACACGCTCACATCTGAGGAGCACTGGCTTAGATCAGTAAATGCATTTATTACGTTAAGAAAATACCCCACTAATTGTCTTCCTTCTTCTGAAACTGTGAAACTCTTCCGCAAATTTTGTGGCAGAGATTGTGAAGTTTTCCAGAGCAAACTTCTCCGGGGGCCGCGCGCTCCGCGTCGGGTTTGTGCGCCGTGTGATCTGTCCCTCTGAGAAGGCCCGCCGCACTGTCCTCTTCCTCTGAAACCAAGGGCACAGACAGATGCAGCTGGGGGCTCTTTCACAGAGAAGCCATTTGGAGAGCAGTCACTAGCTATCAGTATTGCTCTAGCAATTACAGAGTTCCACTTACAGAGGCTGAGGTCGGGGTTCGTACTGGGAAGAAATCTGGCACCGAGTTCAATTCTGCCAATAACTGCGCAAGCTGAAGAACAAAAGAAAGCATCTTACGTGACTCAACGCCGCCAGGTCTAGGCCATCGATGCCTTTCACAAGCCTTCGATTTTGCTACTAAAGCAGTTTATGTGAACCTCAACAGTCTTATACTTTTAACCTCACGAATGAAGATTTTATCTCCGGAGATATGAATCTGATGTCATCATTCATCTGAATCAACTTCATGCAAATTCCTTAAATATAAGGACATGTCACACAACAGTCCTGGAATGTCTGGAGCATTGGGCATGAGGTTCACTTCCTGACTTGCCCACTAATGTGCAATGTGACCCTGGAACAAACCATTTTGCATACCTGAATCTATCAAGTTTCAGCATGACCAAAAAACAAAAGGCTCAAGCCAATGATTCCAAATAGTTGGAGCTCCAAAAATCTGATTATGATAGGTTAATTTCTTATCAATAAAAATAATTTTTAGCTGGGTATGCACCTGTATTCCTAACACTTGGGAGGCTAAGACAGGAAGATTACAAGTTAGAGGCCAGTCTCAGCAACTTGAGGAGACCCTTAGCAACTTAGTGAGACCCTGCTTCAAAATAAAAATAAATAAAAAGGGCTGCAGTGTAACTTAGAGATAGAATGCTCCTGAATTCGATCTCCAGTACCACACACACAAGAAAATCATAATAATTTCTGAAGACATTCCCAATGAACGCCTAGTAACACCAAGCAACAGGCCCTAATAGGCCAATGAAAGAATTTAATTAGGATTCTTTTTCATTTTAGATTTATGCATGCAAACCTATGGGTACCACTAAACAATCATGTAGAACATAGTTCTTACTGAAAAGATGCAGACAGATACAGGACTAAAAATTTCCCTTAGCCAAGGATAAGTGTCTTAGGATAAAAATCACTCATAAATAGGCTTTCCATTTTCTTAAAGAACTTATTAGACATATGATTATACTACATTCATATTTTCCTTTTAAAAAGCATAAAGAAAAATGTATTAAAATGAGTAAAGTGATTTATGAGTGGTGAAATTGTTTAAAAATTCTATCAATACAAAATTATAAAACAATGATTCTCAACAATGATCAGATTAAGTTATTGACTGCATCTAGAAAAACCAAGCACACATAACAAAGATTTCACCTTGTTCTATTGATTGTTCTAATAAAGACATTTAAAAGTAAATTTAAACCACTGCAGTTGTTCTAATTCCTAGACCTCTCCCATTCCTTCAATGATGTCTCCATAGGAAGCCACATTGCAGATAAAAGCCGCCCGCCTGTCCTGCCCATTGCAACCTTTACTGCCCTCAGGAACAGCCTGCTTCCTGTTGGCTTCTTTCTGTAGGGACAGCTCAGCCCTCTCTTTCCCAGTAGCACTATTGATTTACAACTCAACCCAATAAACAGTACACAGCATTAGTTCTGCCTCCTCGTAGGGGCTATACATGGTCATGGGGGTCTTATCTTTTTGTTCCCAAACCAGAGCTGAGCATGTAATAACTGCTTCGAGTTCTGGGGTAAAAAAGGATACACCATCTGCAGAGAACCTTTCCCCAATGACACCCAGGAGCCGTGGCGCCTGCTGTCAGAGCTGGCCGACTCCTGCCCCCTCACCGGGAGCCATACCATGGCCTTGTTCTCCTTGATGTTCATGGTCCTCTTCAGCAGGGCATCTGAGCTCTCATCCACGGAGTCGGCCTCAGACTCAGAGTCAGAATCTTCCCTTTCCTTCACCTGTCTGCAGTTTTTCTTTCTCCCAAGATCATTTTTACCATCCTGTATGTGTGAGCTAGAAAACAACAGCTCCGAAGAACCATTCTCATTAGGTTGTTTTGCCAATTTCTTGGTGGGGAACTGAAAAGCTACTCGTAGACCAATACTGCTTCTGCTTCTCCGAGGCCTGCCTCTTCTAGGTGTGGCCTGTTCTTCATCTTCCTCTTTCTCACTGGCCAGAGATGCTGTGCCATCATCACTCGAATCTGTCTTGACAAGCTAACAACATAAAAGAACAAAGAAAGACATTGTCTATAACAGAGCTACAAAAAAAACCCCCATGCATTTAAAACTACTATGACATTTTAGAACGTAAGTAGTGAAATATCCCCCCTCCCTATTACTAGACCCTTTGAACTCTCCACTCAAGCACACACAACGCTTGTTGATGAATAAAATTGAAGCGCAGGTGCCCAGAGCCAGAGAGAGCTCTATGTTGGTATTCAAAGTAAAAGGCCACCATCAAACCAGACAGCCCCATCAGGCATCTGTGCCCTAAGTTCTTCCCCAGGGAAGGTGAGGGACAAGGCGAGCTGCAGTCACAGCTCATTTATGCTCCACACAGGATCCCCACCTAAAGCTGCTCCATGAGCTGCTGACTGCGAATGGGCTTAAACCATCTTCACCTTGACAGCCAATGAGGAAGTGGCATGTTTATGGTTTGGATAAAAATACACCATTTTTCAGTTAATAGAAAACATTCTTGCACTTAAAAAAATCCTTGTCGGGCGTGGTGGCACACACTTGTAATCCCAGTACTTGGGAGGCTGAAACAGGAGGATCCGGGTTCACGGCCAGCCTCAGCTACTTAGTGAGACCTTGTTTCAAAATAGAGAATAAAAAACAGTGCTGTAGCTCAGAGGTAGAATGCCCCTGGATTCCATCCCCAGTTCTGCCAAAAAAAAAAAACTTACAATTGCTATGTTTTTATGTATCAATTAAAAACATAAGTTTAAATTTTTTTAAAAAGGAAGGCTAAACTGGGTACAAGTCAAGATAACCCTCTTCTCTTTATACATTAATTCTTTCTCAGGTATTTTGTTATAGTGATGGAAAGTTGATTAACATAGCTTGTTTTCTCACTGAATTCTAAAACACAATTTGTGCTATAGTTCTGATCTTCAATGCCCCCCAAAGGTCCATGTGCTTAAAGGCTTGGTCCCCAGGTGGCAATGTTGGCGGGTGGTAGAGCCCTGTAATTGCAGTACATACCTGTAATCCCAATACTTAGGAGGCTGAGCCAGGAGGATCATAGGTTCAAGGCCAGCCTTGGCAACTCAGTGAGATCTTGTTTCAAAATAAAAACAAACAAATAAATAAATAAATAAATGGGCTGAGGGTATAGCACGCCTGGTACAATCCCCAGTACCACCCCCTCCAAAAAAAAAAGCTAAAGCTAGGTTCCAGATTGGAACCTGGGACAGTTTAAAGAATACATTAATGGGAGACTGATGAAATCTCAATAAATCTAGAATTTAGTTAATAATACACTGACATTAATTTCTGAGTTTTGACAACTACATCAGAATTATAAGGGGAAATTAGGTCAAACATATGCAGGGACTCTCTTGTACTGTCTTTATATATATATATATATATATATATATATATATTTTTTTTTTTTTTTTTTTTGCGGTACCAGGGATTGAACGCGGGGGCGTTCTACCTCCGCGCTACGCCCCCGGCCCTATTTTTTATGCTTTATTTTGAAACCAGGTCTCACAAAGTTGCGGAGGGCCTCACTAAAGAGAGAGAGAGAGAGAGAGAGAGAGAGACAGAGAGACAGAGACAGGGAGAGCTGAGGCTGGCCGTGAACCCAGATCCTCCGGTCTCTGCCTCCCAAAGTACTGGGATTACAAGCATGCGCCACCACGCCTGGCTTTGTATTTTTATTTATATATATGTATTTATTTACTGATTTATTTATTGTGGTACTAGGGATTGAACCCAGGGGCATTCTACCTTCGAGCTACACCCCCAGCCCTATTTTATCCTTTATTTTGAAACAGGGTCTCACTGAGTTGCAGAGGGCCTCACAAGTAGCTGAGGCTGGCCACGAACCTGCGATCCTCCTGTGTCTGCTCCCCAAGTACTGGGATTACAGGCTTGTGCCACCACACCCGGCTTTTTGTAATTTTATAAATCTAAAAATTACTTCAAAATAAAAAATATTTATTAAAAAAATCCACCGGGCATGGTGGCACATGCTTGTAATCCCAGTACTTTGGGAGGCGGAGACCGGAGGATCTGGGTTTACGGCCAGCCTCAGCTCTCTCTCTCTCCTCTCTCTCTCTCTCTCTCTCTCTCCCTCCCTCCCTCTCTCTCTTTCTCTCTCTCTCTCTTTACCTACCTACCTACCTACCTACCTACCTAGTGAGGCCCTCCACAACTTCGTGAGACCCGGATTCAAAATAAAGTATAAAAAAATAGGGCCAGGGGTGTAGCGCGGATGTAGAACACCCCTGGGTTCAATCCCCGGTACCGCCAAAAAAAAAAAAAAAAAAAATCCCAAAGGTTGGGCTTTAAAGTGCCTTAAGATTCAAACAGTAGAGAACAGAAAACTGGCCTCAATATACAGAGTAAAAGCAAGAGACTTTTACATCTCTTAATGGTGAGGGGCTGAGAGCGGAGTTGCCCGGGAATCCATGAGGACCTAGGGTCACCTTTAACATTAAAAAGCATGCCAATATCTTTGAAATCAAGGTGCACGCAGAACCTCCAAGCCTGCATCAAGGTTACATTCTTGCCAAACTTACTTCAAACCTAAGACTATTACTTCACACACAACCAGAAAGGAAGGAACTTGTTACCCCAAAACAGACTGAAAACACAAAACTAGCTCAAGAAAGTCTGAGATAGCCGGGCGTGGTGGTGCACACTTGTAATCCCAGTACTTTGGGAGGGGGAGACCGGAGGATCCGAGTTCGCGGCCAACCTCAGTGCGCATGCGCGCGCGCGATTTCTCTCTCTCTCTCTCTCTCTCTCTCTCTCTCTCTCTGTCTTTCCCTGTCTCTCTCTCTCTCTCTACCTAGTGAGGCCCTCTGCAACTTCGTGAGACCCGGTTTCAAAAATAAAGCATAAAAAAATAGGGCCGGGGGCGTAGCGCGGAGGTAGAACGCCCCTGCGTTCAATCCCCGGTACCGCAAAAAAAAAAAAAAAAAAAAAAGTCTGAGATAAACTTTTCAAAAAAGACAGTAAAGGACACATCCCCAAAGCCCCAAGGGGAAGACAAATGGGTTTTCTCTTCCAAAAGAATGGGCCGGTGGGCCAGGGATTCGCCCCAGAGCAGTGGCTTCTAAGATAAATACAAAAAGATGGAATCTTTTCATTTGTGAAGTGACTTCTTAGGAATAAAACTACAATTTAGAAACAGGACTAAAAACATTCCTGCCCACAACCCTTTGTGTTGATAATTATTACCATTACTTCGGAGTTACTGTCCATGTTCAGATCACTCTGCGTAAATCCTTCGAAGTCTTCGGTCTCTGAGTCAGTGTCCTCTATAAAAATTCTTCTTAGCTCTTCTGTGAAGTATTTGGAATGGAAACGCACATCCTGCTAAATTAAAAACACACAGATCACAGAGACAGGAAGCACAATGGCGGCCACACTGGCGGGGGAGGAGAGAGTGGGGGCTTACGGTTCAGTGGTACCAGTTTCTGTTGGAGGTGATGAGACGTCCTGGAGCCGGATGGCAGTGACGGCTGCGCAGCAGGGTGAATATACTTCACGTCACTGAACCGTGCACTTAAAACGGCGAGTTTTATATTATGCATATTTTACAACACACACACTTTCTTAAAGCTTACAGAAATTAAGACTTACAAATTGGGCAATTTCGAAAAATCAGAATGGCTGTTGCCTCAGTCACTTTTAGCGGGACTGGTGAGTGCTGATGGAATTCGGCCTCTCCTGCCAAAGCTGGTAACCAGACATGTCTGCTTTCACACAGAACAGCAAACACATGGAGGAAGCAAGAGGACGAGCCCCGGCTCCTCCCACACACTGGCTCTGTCAGTCAAAGCCGTCCAGAGCAGGGTCTCCCAAGTGGGCGAGCACGCCTCCCCACCTCACAGAGAGGTTCTCTGGAGACAGAGCCCTTCTGCCAAATGTTGGGGAGACTAAACTTGCACTAGTCCCGGTTCCGGGGACACTGATGGGAAGGAGCAGCCCTCCTCGCCCCAGGAGGCAGGGGTGAGCCCACAGGTTGGTGCAAGAGAGCAGAGGGAAAGATGGTATACAACGACTCTTAAAAAATAGGCATTTTCCAATAATGACTTTTTCCTTCTTTTGAAATACCACAAAGAAAAAAACCCAGCTCTCTTAAAAAGTGTGTCTGAAAGAAAGGAAGGAAAAAGAAAGAAAGGGCAGCCTCCCTCCCACAAGCCCACCGCGCTGCACCAAGGTTCCAGGCCTCGTCCCCAGCTTCCTGTGGCATCTCGTCCTCCCACCCTGACAGAGCAATGACCCCTCAAATCACCACATTTAATTGAGACTCTTCAGCTCCCACCTGTCTTTCCCCAACTTTAATTATACACTTCTTCGAGCTCAGATATCTTTGGAAAAAAATAGATACACTAGAACAGTGGAAAAACTTCCAGAGGAATCGAGAAAGAACATCAAACATTCTTCATCGAGCATGCCTACATCTAGCATTTCTCTTTCAGCTTAAAAAAGTCCCCTATGAATTACTGTGGGTAATTGGAGCCAGTTTGCTCAGAGCTAAATTACTTTGTTCCTTTGTTGATAACTGTGGTGCAGCTGCTTGAAAAAGAAATACACACACAAAAGGGAAGTTTCTTTAAAGTGAAATTCAGATTGGGTTTGAGACCAGAAGCAGCGCCGTGTACTGTGTGCAAGGTCACGAAGCTTCTCTGCAGGTTAAAATGGATCACAGGTGCCTGAGGTCAGGCAAGCAGTGGACCAGGGCTTCTCATGAAGTGGAACACAGCTGACTGCTAAGAAAGCCCACCAGGTACCCGAGTGCAGCTAACATCTGTTCACAGAACCCTGAGCAGACCCCTGCAGGCTGTTTTGGGGCAATGGGGCCTGTGTGTAACTTCACTAATACCCAAAGCTCCTGCCCAGGGCCTGAGGAGAGCAGGTCAAGTCTTAGAGCAGTGAGCCCCAACCTTCCAAGCCTCTGGCTTTCCTTTGCACTGGCCTCAGAGGGCAGTGGACAGCCTGGGAAAAGGAGATCATTGGTGACCAGTCCTGGTGGCAAAAAGCAAGGTAGCCACAGTCCTACTGAGGCCTATGCTTTTATTTTCCTTACTCTGAAGGATGTAAAAACTGTTTCTCATGTGGGTGTGTACAAAGCCCACCTCCACGCCACACGGTCTCATGCATTCTTGGTTACAGTCCTCACACAGCTCGTTGTTCTCCGGAACCTGTTCATTATCCTTCAAAAGCAATACTGAGCGATACTGGGCCTCGGCCACCCACACCTACCGGGATCAAGACCATAACCAAGTATCGGATTGGAAGAAGAGGTTCCACAGACAGTTATGTGTTTTATTTTGGAGCCCATGCGACATGAAAACAGACTGGAGAGTGATGGTCTACTGAGCCAGTCAGACAGGCACCCCTCAAACTACCGTCCACTGGGTGCTGGATGCTTGGAACAAAAGAAAGGGGACAACACAGGACACAACGTCAGAGCCAGGGAAGCTAGAACGCACCCTTCAAGAATGAGGTCCCCTCCTCCAAGGAGCTTCTAATCTAGCAGAAGCCAAAGGGGTCACGAAAGCAGGTGGGGCCGGTGGTGTAAGGAGACACATGTGGGATGGCATAAGGGGAAAACTAAGTCCAGGAAGACCTCGTGGAAGCAGCTGCATTCAAACTGGACCTGAACCAAGGCGGAGTCTAAAAAAATGGTGAGCGGATGAACAGAGCACAGGTAGAGGGCAGGAGGCTGCAGCGAGGGCGTCTGCCACGTCTGTGCTGCACTGCATAGCAGGGAGGAGACCCAGCCAGGAGACCTAACAGGCTAAGGGGTGGCCGCAGTCGGACCGCCTCAGCTTGGGCTCCCAGATGTGGGGCGCTGGGCAAGGCCCTCCACCTCCCTGAGCTTCAGTGTCATTTCCTGTAACACAGGGATAGTGACCACACTGCCACCTGCCCAGGAGGTCCATGGAGTAAACACAGTCCCTTTATGAAAGGGACGCAGCACACTGTCACAGGCCAAACAAGATCTGCTGGGCTCAGAGTAGCCCCAGAAAGATAGAGGGACAGTCATCAGAGCAGCAAAAGCAGTTCCTATTTCCTGATGCCAGGGCATGACCAGCCTCAGCAACTCAATGAGACCTTGAGCAACATAGCTATGAGACCCTGTATCAAAATTAAAAATTAAAAAAAAAAAAGGTCAGGTGTGGTTGTGCACGCCTGTAATCCCAGTACTTGGAAGGCTGAAACAGGAGGATCGCAGGTTCAAGAACAGACTCAGCAACTTAGCTTCACTCTCAGCAACCTAGTGAGTCCCTGTTTCAAAACAGAGGCTGGGGGTGTAGCTCAGAGGTAGAAAGGCTCTCTGGCCAATCCCCAGTACCCCCCCAAAAAAGCACAGTTCCCACTGAGTTCTGAACAGTCATCTGAACGATAAAGAGGGCTCTCTCACGGGTACAATTAACTGTATCCCTTCCTGGATCTGCCCAGTTGAGGCAAGGTGGGTTTAATTTACAGCCTTTTAGGAGACGCCATGGTGGAGGGAGAACGAGGAATTTTGAGTGTCACAATGAACTCAGAAGAAAATGCCACTTAAGGCTGAATATTTTGATTGGCCATTCTATTGTTAAGGCACAGTATATACCTCCAGGAAGCTCACTTCTCAGGGAGTGTGACTTGTGTTTGCTACAGAGCAAAGTAATTAAGAAGAGAATAATGCCTCCCCCCTCAGCAGTGACAAGCGTGCAGTACCCATGGAATCTCGCTGCAGGACCACAGCGAGGCAATTGTCTCATGGTAACTGCACATCCCACATGCCTCGAAGCACCGTGCAGCCCAGGTATGACGGAGTAGGCTGGCCCTCCCTGCCAACTATGTGGGAGGATGAATACGGCCTTGCCGCAGCTCACCGCTGGAGGAAACACAGAAAATGGATTTGATCATGTGAGGTCCCTTTATTAAATGTGTGTGTGTGTGTGTGTGTGTGTTATGTAAATGGGCAGGAATAAAACTGCAAACGTGTGTACAAAGTACTCTCACCAGCTTCTTGGAACATGAAAGATGTACTTCTAAAATGCAATGCTTGGCAATTAACTGATGTCACCAACCTCAGACTACAGGGAAACAGAAGAACATCCAAACAAGACCCAGGCTTCCAGGTAAATGCATCTGCCCTGAAAACCATCACTGTACCTGCTTGCCCAACTCCAGCAAGTCGAAACTATCACAGCTCTCCTCTGACGACAGGGTTTCCATGGGAACATCGTCTTGGAAACCCACAAACTCTTCATCATCACTGGGGGCGTTGAAGATGTCAGCCACTTCTTTAGGGATCTGTGTTGGATTCAAAAGAGAAGAATGATAAGCCTGGGGCTGCTGTAATCACTTGGGGAAATTCTCCAGGGTAGAGGAATTACCATCTCATTTATCACGCTGTCATGGTAGCCCAAGTGACCCCAGTCACCCTGGGTGAAATGTGCTTCAGGTGAGACTTCACGGCAAAAAAAACTGCTTCCAATTCTAGACATGCTCTCTTATTTTAGAGGGAAGATTAAGGCCACACCTAGATAGAAGCCATATTTGATTTCTTAAAAGAAAATAGGCATCAGTTTTCTGAGAAACCAATGATCTCTTTTTCCTAACAGTAGACTTGTCCCTAAATGTCATCCATGTAAAAGAGACTCCATCAAATATTACTGAGCTCTTCCTCTCTTAAACAGTCCTACCTACAGTTCTTTATTTCTCTATCATATGCTGATTCAGAGATATGAAAGTTCATACAATGAAACAGTAGCTTTCCATGTTTTTTTTTATACTTGAAATCAATTTAAATAGCTATGGAATTAATTCCAAGAGAATTTATTTATTTTTTTTATTTTTTTATTTTTTTTTTGCGGTACCGGGGATTGAACGCAGGGGCGTTCTACCTCCGCGCTACACCCCCAGCCCTATTTTTTTTATACTTTATTTTGAAACCGGGTCTCATGAAGTTGCAGAGGGCCTCACTAAGTAGAGAGAGAGAGAGAGAGAGAGAGAGAGAGAGAGAGAGAGAGAGAGACAGGGAGAGAGAGAGAGAGAGACAGGGAGAGACAGCTAGAGAGCTGAGGCTGGCCGCGAACCCAGATCCTCCGGTCTCTGCCTCCCAAAGTACTGGGATTACAAGCGTGCGCCACCACGCCCGGCCCAAGAGAATTTAAATGCCATTGGGGGCTATTATTCCCAGAGAGAATATCATCAGCACACTTAATCTAACAAATACATATCTGCTGGGAATTCATTTTTGTATGCTGACTACCCATTTTCTCTCAACTCTTTATTTTTAAGAGTTCAAACACATAAAAAGTTAAAAAAAATCACAGAAACACCTGTAGACTCTTCACCTAGAATCACCATCTGTCTCCGCATTGGCTTTCTCTCTCTCTCTCTCTCTCTTTTAGTAAACATCAGGTTGAACTACAGGCATTTGCTGATAGCTGTTTTTGCCCTCAGAAGACACCTGTGAGCCAATCTGACCAATGTATGCCCACACATTATTTTAAAAATTTTACAGACCTACTAATTTACCTTAAAATACTTCAGCATACATGTTCCCAGGATAAAGATAACCACAAAACCACAACTATCCCTAGAATAATTGACATTAATTCTGTTATATAATTTACTATAATTATCTAATGTTAACATCTGGCACCATCCCCAAAACGTCTTATAACTGTTGGGCATTAAATGGGACCCACTCAAGCAAGGTTTGTGCATGGAATTTGACTTTATGATAGTTTTTTTGGATAACCCAGGACAACTGCCCTGCAGAATGTCATACACTCTGAGCTTATCAGACTGGTTCCTTAAAACCGGATTTAGGTTAAATATTTTTGCACCAATCCTACACAAGCAAGACATACTCCTCAATGCACAAAATGTCATGTTATCCCACTATTAATTAGTAGTTTTTTTTTTAAAAAAAGTTAATCATAAAACCTTTCAAATGTACTTCAAAAGTAGATGGATAGCCGGGCGTGGTGGCGCACACTTGTAATCCCAGTACTAGGGAGGCTGAGACAGGAGAATCGCAGGTTCGCGGCCAGCCTCAGCTACTTAGTGAGGCCCTCTGCAACTTAGTGAGACCCTGTTTCAAAATAAAGAATAAAAAATAGGGCTGGGGGTGTAGCTCTGAGGTAGAATGCCCCTGGGTTCCATCCTCAGTACTGTAAAAAAAAAAAAAAGCAGATGGAATAGTGTAATAAATGGGATTTGCCAATGATTACCTGTCCATGGATAATCTTGCTTCCTTTTTATCCTACCCAACTGCCCTCCTGCTGAATAAAGCCTCCATAAAAACACAGGAAGGACAGGGTTAGAGGACTTCTGGACAGCTACACACACAAAGGCTCGCAGGAAGGTGAACAAGAACTCACCCATGCGCTGGAGAGGGGTGGGGCACCTCCCAAACACACAGGAACACTCCCATGCTTGGACCCTTCCAGACCTCACCCTACGCATGTCTTCATCTGCCTTTTCATCTGTACCCTTTAAAATATCCTTTAGGCCAGGCGAGGTGGCACACGCCTGTAATCCCACTACTTGTGAGACTGAGAATGGAGGATCACAGGTTGGAGGTCAGCGTATGGTAGCTTAGTGAGACCCTGGTTCAAAATAAAAAATGTAAAGGGGCTGAAGGTGTAGCTCAGAGGTAGAACACCCCTGGGTTCAACCCCCAGCACCACAAACAAATATATACATACATATATGTCCTTTATAATGAACCAGTAAACAGGCTGGGGATGGAACTTGGTGGTAGAGCACTTGCTTAGCATGCACGAGGCCCTGGCTTCAATTGTCAGTACTGCAAAAATAAAAAAATAAACACTCAGGTGTTTTTTGAGTTTTATGAGGAGCTCCAGCAAATTAATGGAATCTGAGCAAAAGGTTTTGGGAACCCCCAATTAGCAGCCAATTGGTCAAAAGTTTTGGAGGCCCAAATTTGCAACTGGTGATCGAAGAAGGGACTCAACCTGAGTGGCCTATCTCTAATATACCCAGCCAGCTTCTCTGAAGAATTGCTTGCAGGCTTGCTTGTGGGGAGAAATTCACACACATTTTGTGATAACAGAAAGTACAGGAGAAACTGGGTTTCTTTTCTCTCTCTCTCTCTCTCTCTCTCTCTGTATTTTTTTTTTTTTTTGCAGTACTGGGAATTGAACCCAGAGGCATTCTACCTCTGAGCTACACCCCCAGTGCTATTTTTTATTCTTTATTTTGAAACAGGGTCTCACAAAGTTGCGGAGGGCCTCACTAAGAAGCTGAGGCTGGCTGTGAAACTGCAATCCTCCTGTCTCAGCCTCCCAAGTACTGGGATTATAAGTGTGCGCCACCACATCCAGCTTCCCTCTATATATTAAGACGTTATTTCTAGGCTTTTTGATTGGACAGAACAACAATATTTTTGACGTTATGGTACTGAGGATTGAATCCAGGGGCATTCTACATTTGAACTACACCTCAGACTTATTTGTTATTTTGAAACAGGGTCTTGCGACATTACTGAGGGCCTCACTAAGTTGCTGAGGCTGACCTGGAACTTGCAATCCTCCTGTCTCAGCCTCCCAAGTACTGGGATTACAGAAGTGTACCACCACACCCGGCTATGCAAGAATATTTTAAATATCTTAAACCAGAAATTCACAGTGACACCTTGAATTCAAATTAAGCATGGCAGGATTTTTCCTCACCTCCCTTAATCCCACATTAGTATCACCCTCCCCTACAATGAAAATCCCTGACCCCCAACATCTCTAATATACTTATCCATGTGCAATACACTCCATCTACAATACACTCAAGTTTTGTCAAACTTACACCATCAATATACTACCAACAACATACAGTCAAGTTCAAGATTTCTTTGTAGTTCTTTCTATCCTTGGAACACAGTCCCACTGTGTTCTGGAACCTTTTCTTGAGGTAGCCAACCATCATCTCTGGGGAAGCAAAAGAGCTTCCCGTATCTTCCCATTTCACCATGCAGCACATCAAGGGTCGAGATTTAATAAGATAATTTTTAGTGCTTCACCCAGTCTTATGTGAAACTGACATTTTCTCTTCCCTTCGAGTAGGTGGAGTGAGTGGTGCCTGGAGCACAGTCCAGTTGGCTCTTGCTGGAATCCAGCTTTGGTGCAACCCCACTGAACTGCACTGATCAAGAGCGAACCCTCAGCTGGGCGTGGTGGCACACACTTGTAATCCCAGTTCTTGGGAGGCTGAGACAGGAGGATCACAGGTTCACAGCCAGCCTCAGCTACTTAGTGGGGCCCTCCGCAACTCAGTGAGACCCTGTTTCAAAATAAAGAATAAAATAGGGCTGGGAGTATAGCTCAGATGTAGAATGTCCCTGGGTTCAGTTCTCCAGTAACACACACACACACACACACATACACAAGCAAATTCTGCTGAGTGCTACTCGCTGCTCACTGAGCAGGCGCCTTCCCAGTATTTCTCCAGTAACACAGCAATGCTGCAGAGTCTCCACATCACTTTGACCTCTACCAGCCCAAGTCTTAATTAAAATTCAATAAAAAAACTAGCCAGGCATGGTGGTGCACACCTATAATCCCTACACTTGGGAGGCTAAGACAGGAGGATCGCAGGTTCCAGGCCCAGCAACTTAGCAAGACGCTGTTTCAAAATAAAAAATAAAAAGGGGCTGGGAGTGTATAGCTCAGAGGTAGAATGCCCCTGGATTCAATCCCTAGTACCAAAATTAATTAATTAATTTAAATAAGAAAACTAATAAGCTATAAAAAGATGCCTCAAACTGCCATCATTGGCTTTCAATCAGGTATTTTAAAAACAAATTAATGTGAAGCATCATTAATTTAAATTTTTGTTATAAAATTAACTATTTTTTTAATTAAAGCTTTTCTATGTCTTTTTTTATTTTACTTTTATTGGTGCATTGTAGTCTCACATCATAATGTAGTTCAGAGTGATAGAGACATAACATGCACACAGCACTTGGTGAGCTTCCCCGGGCTCCCTCCCCTTTCCCATATGTGGTATATTGAGATTGGCACTGGTAATTTCACATAGGTACATAACGTCAGTGAAGTGTTTCCTTCATTAATTCCCCACCACCACCACACTTCCCTAGACCCTCTACGTCGTTCCACTGGAATTTCTCCTCCATTATCTAAAGTCCCTCTTATGTCCCAATTACTCCCTAGCTTCCACATATGAGAGAAAACATAAGATCCTTCACTTTCTGAGACTGGCTAATCTCACTTAACATAAAGTTCTCCAGGTCTCCATGTCTTAGTAATACCTAAATTTATCCTTTCTGGATTAAAAAATACTACCTCCTAGCCAGGAGAAACATTTATCATCTATCAATTTTTGAAGGAAAAACAGTTAAAAGATTTTCTTTTAAAGCCAACTGATTCAAGAGCTGATGTTGATGAAGCTTCAGGAAATGCTTTTTACTCCAGGAATATTAAGGGCATATTTCACCTGGAAACAAGCTCCATTTTAAGCAGTGAGGAGCAGTACAAAAGAAACCCACGCATACTACTGCATTTTCACTGTTTTGAAAGCAATTCGATAGCAGAGACTGCAGAATTTACAGGCCATACTGTCTTGCATCTATGAAAGGAGACTTGTACACAGAGGACAGCATTGCTTCAGCTTACCATTCAACCCACCAAAAAGGGAGAGTTTTATGTCATTTTCTACCATAAACACAATCATTTCCTTAAATCTTTCATGAACAAATTGGCTGATCCGTAAGAAATATACATTATCTTGCACTGTTTACAAGAACTAACCCAGAAATGAGTCACAAGACCTGAGTATAAAATCTAAAACTACAGAGCCAGGTTTGGGGGCGCACACCTACAGTCCCAGCTACTCGGGAGGCAGGAGGGTCACTTGAGCACAAGAGTTCAAGGACAACCTGGGCAACACGGCAAGACCCCATCTTGAAAAAAAAAAAAAGAGGGAAGAGAGAGAAGAGAAAGGAAGAAGAGAGGAGAGGAGGAGGAAAAAAACAAAAACTAGAAAGCTTCTAGAAGAGGAGAAAAATCTTGTGACCTTGGGTTAGGCAAAGAATTCTTAACATTAGAAGCACAATGCAAATTTTTAAAATTTCTGTTACAGCAGAATTTCTTTTCAAAAAACAGTTAAGAAAATTAAAAGTCATAGACTGGGAGAAACACCTGCAAATCATGTAGCTGATAAAGGACCAGCACTCGGTCTACATAAAGAACTCTCAAAACTCAATAAGATTAGATTTTAAACAATTTAAAAAAAACAGGCAAAAGGTTTGGGCAGATACTTTGGCAAAAAATATATGGATGCCACATAAGCACATGAGAAATGTTCAATATCCTCACTCATCAGGAAAGTGCAAATTAAAACTACAATGAGATACAACTATGCACCTATTAAAACAGCTTCACAGACATGACAACAGCAAGGGCTAACAAGCATGTGGAGCAACAGGCACTCACACCCTGCTGGCTGAAATGCCAAATGTAGGGCCACTTTGGAAAACAATTCAGTTTATAAAGTTGGATATTCACTTACCCTAGGTCCAGCAATCCCACCCTAGGTGTTGACTTAGGTGAAATGAAAATGTCTCTTCCCGCAGAACTTGTATGTAAGCAGCTTTATTCCCCAAACAATGAACAATCCAAACCAACAAGCAAATGGATAAACGAAAGCTAGTGTATACATACGAAAGAATATTACTTGGCAATAAAAAGAACGAAATACTGACATACAACACAGAAAAATATCAAAGGCATTATGCTAAGTGAAAAATATTCATATTTCATGAATCCACTTACATGGCATTTTGGAGAAGGCAAAAACTACAGAGACAGAAAACAGATCAGTGGATCAGTGCTGTCTGGGGCTAGAGGTGGAGGGTTGACTACAAAGAGGCAAAAGAGAATTTTTGAGGGATGATAGAATTGATTGGGGTGGTGATTACACAGCGGGAGGAGTGTGTCAAAACCCATAGGACTGAACACTCAAGCTGGTGAATTAAGTTATCCCTCAGTTGAGAGAAACAAGTATACAGAAACAGCTGAATAATACAGATTGCCCAGAAATGGATCCTATCCCACGTAATTATTTTATATGCTTTTATTGGTGCATTACAGTCTCACATCATAATGTAAATCATGTTGACAGTGACATACATGCACACAGTACTCAGTGCCCCCACCCCACTCCCTCCCCATCCATTTTATACCCCAAATGTGGGGGCACCCACTTTTATAAAACAAACTCTTCAGAACATCAGGTCTCAGACCCAAATACAGTAATATTGGGAGACTTCAACACACCACTCACACCACTAGATGGATCTTCCAGGCAAAAGATGAGTAAAGACTCTTCACACCTAAAGAACATTATAAACCAAATGGACCTAATAGACACATATAGAATATTTCAACCAACAACAGCTGAATACACATTCTTCTCTGCGGCTCACAGAACCTTCTCCAAAACAGACCACATTCTGGGCCACAAAGCAAGTACCAGCAAATTCAAAAAATGTAATATAATTCCCTGCATCTTCTCAGATCACAATGGAAAGTAGAAATCAACATCAGGAAGACCAAAAGAAATTACATAAATACATGGAGACTCCTGTGCACTCCAAACACAACAGTCCCCTTGCTACTGAATGAAGGGACCAACCACAGTCCTGCCTGCTCCAGAGATGGACAAAGGGGTCTCTTCTGGTCTCCCTGCTCAAATGCCTCGTCCGCAGGACCTGCCCCCGACCACTCTTCCTAAAGCAGTACCCCGAGAACAGCTACTTTTTCTAACCCTTTACACAGTGCTTTGTGTTTCTTCACCCCATTTATTATTACCTGATATCACATAAATTTAAAAATACAACATAGCTATCGGTGACCTTTCCCACTAAAATTAAGCCACGAGGGCACCAGGTCAGGGAATTTAGTTGGTGCCTCACTGTATTCCCAGAGCTAAAACAGTCGCTGGCTTAGACTGAAAGCTCAAATATTTGTTGAATGAATTAGATAAATATATTCACTGAATAAAGTATTGCCATGCATAGGTATTAATGCAATGGAAAATAAAACTGTAAGGCTACACAAAAGTGTTGAAGTGACTGTTTTGGATAGTGAGATTATAAGAATAACAGAGAACAGTAAACAGTATTTTAATGTTAGACCACCTTGTTTCCAACTGTGGCTCCACCCAGAAGTTGAGAGACCAGGGCCAGGTTTCTTCATGTGCAAATGCAGGGAACAGTTTTTCTGTAGTTACTAATGCAGATGAAATAATACATGTAAGGTACCTGCTATATGGTTTGGATAGTTTGTCCCCCCCCCCAAAAGCTCAGGCATTAGAGATTTGGTCCCCCATGTGGTGGTACTGAGGGGATGGAACATTTCAGAGATGGGCCTATGGTGAGAAAGCTGTGTTAGGCAATAGGGGCATATGCTCAGAAGGGACTATGGGACCCAAGTCTCTCTCGGACCTCCAGTTTTGAGATGTGATCCTTCCTCCTGCACGTTCTCTTGCCGTCTATCATGGCCTCTCACTAGAGCCTGCACTATGCTGTATAGACTTTCAGTCTCTAGAATTATGAACTAAACAAACCTCTTTTCTTTATTTTTATTTTTTAAATTTTTTCGTGGCACTGAGTATTAAACCCAGGGGCATTCTACCTCCGGGCTACACCCCCAGCCCTATTTTTTATTCTTTATTTTGAAACAGGGTCTTGCTAAGTTGTGGAGGGCCTCACTAAGAAGCTGAGGCTGGCTTCGAACCTGTGATCCTCCTGTCTCAGCCTCCCAAGTACTGGGATTACAGGCGTGCGCCACCACACCCAGCTTACCTCTTTTCTTTATAAAGTCAGCCTTCCTCAGGTATTTCAGTATAGCAATGAAAATGGACTGACACAGTACTCAGTCAATTGTCTGGTGCATAGTAAACCCTCAACACATGTTCCTAACAGTCACTATTAATTTTTCCCCATTTTCTGTATTTTATATACTTTGAGAAATTTATTTTAAAAAAGTAACAATTGAGAAGTAATATCAGTAAAATTGTGAACTAGAAAACTCCAAGGCTTCACTCCCCCAAGAAAACAAAAAACAGAAACTGAATGAACTAACCTTACAGGAACTCGGGAAAATAGTCAAAGGTCTACAGCAACCAAGTGTATGCCTAATCAAGAAAAAGTCACCTGCAAAATGGTGGGATATTTTTGGCATATTTTACTCGCTCTTTTGAACTCAATAGTTCAGTCTTGGTGTGGAGGGTGCACCAATTACTTCCTCTTCTCTCCCTTGGACCAGAATGATTCAATGATTACAACATTCTAACCTGTCAGGGAGCTGCCTGGAAGACTGGGCCCTATCTCATCTAACTCAGTTCCCAGGTGGGGAAAAGCTGTGGCCACTGCTCTTGAAAGCTACAAGGGGACCACAGACCTGCAGATGGGTACAGATACTATAGGTGACAGAATACAATAGACCAACTGAGGCCTAAGGAGAAGCTGGTATGAGATTCTCACAGAAATAAAGACACTTTTTACAAAGCCATGAATATGGGGGAATTGAGAAAGCCAGACACGGTTCCAGGCAAGGCCACATGCTTAGAAAATATCTGAGAAGACCTTGAGTTTCCAAACTCAGAACATGCCCAGCTAATCACTGAAGGACTTCCCTGACAGTCAATCAACAAAGGCTGGAAGAGAAAGCTGTATTCTCAAATATCCAATTTTTAATGAAAGATCAAAGTAAAAAAAAAATCAGAAAAACATGACTATTCAAAGGAACCAATAAATTGGTAGAAACAGGAAACACAGACACTGGATTACGAGACAAAAATGAGTCTTAAATATGCTCAAACAACAAAAAGTAAGCACAAAGAAATAAGGTATAACATTATGAACTAAACAAACCTCTAAAGACATATAAGCAGACTGTGTTTATCAACAAAGGTAGAAATTATAGAAAGAAACCAAACTGGAGCTGAAGAAATGTACATAACAAAATTAAAAATTTCACAAAAGTAGTTCCAATACAGATTTAAAGGGCATAAGAATCAGCAAACTTGAAGACATTTGAAAATATCAAGTGTGAAGGAAAAAAAAAGAATAAAAGCAAACCAATCACTGCGTGTGGCGGCATACTCCTATAATCCCAGTACTTGGGAGACTGAGACAGGAGGATCACAGGAGAGCCTCAGCAATGTTGAAAGACTCCCAGAAATCTAGCGAGACTGTTTCAAAACAAAAAAATTTAAAAAAAAGGCTGGGGGTATAGCTCAGAGGTAGAATGTCCCTAGGTTCAATCACTAGTTCCACAAAAAAGAAAAAAAAAGTGAACAGAACCTAAGAGATTTCTTTAAGCAGAATATATGAATTACCAAAGTCTCTTAAGGAAAAAAGAGAGATAGAGATTATTTGGTAAAATCATGCCCAGAAACGTCTCAAACCTGATGAAAGATATGAATATACAAATGTAAGAAGTTTGATGAACTCTAAGTGGGATAAATTCTTCAAACTGTTGAAAGGCAAAGAATCTTAAAAGAAGCAAGAGAAAAGCTACTTGTCACATATAAGGAGTATTCAAATAAGGTTATCAGCTCATTTTTCAGCAGAGACCTTGAAGGCCAGAAGGCAGCAAAATGATGTATTTATTTTTTTATATATATATTTTATATATATATATATATTTTATATATATATATATATATATTTTTTTTATTGGTGCATTGTAGCCTCACATCACATTGAGTATCAGTTTGGTGTTAACATACATGCACACGGCTCTTGGTGCCCCCCCGCTCCCCCCCCCACATAAAATGATGTATTTATAACATATTTAACATGCTGAAAGAAAAAAACAGCTTGTCAAAAAAATTCTGTATCTGGCAAAAAACAACAATTGCTCTTCAAAAATGAGATAGAAATTAAGACATTCTCAGATAAACAAAATCTGAGCAAGCCCACATGGTGGTACATGCCTATAATCCCAGTACTTGGGAGGCTGAGAGGAGGAGGATTACAGGTTCAAGACCAGCCTCAGCAACCTAGTGAGACCTTGTTTCAAAACAAAAAAAATAAACAAAAGGGCTGGGTAAAGCTCACAGGTAGAATGCCCCTGGGTTCAATTTCTGGTACCACCAAAAAAAAAAAAAAAAAAAGCCATTACAAAAGACAAAGACTTAGGTTCCCTTCCCCAAGATATATCATTATATATATGCAAATATTCCAAAATTTGAAAAATCTAAAACACTTCTCATACCAAACATTTTGTTTTTTGTTTTGTTGTTTTGGTTTGCAGTACTGGGGGTTGAACCTAGGGACATTCTACCTCTGAGCTACACCTCCCTATTTTTTTATTCTTTATTTTGAAACAGGATCTCACTAAGTTGAGGAGGGCCTCACTAAGTAGCTGAGGCTGGCCAAGAACCCAGATCCTCTGGTCTCAGCCTCCCAAGTACTGGGATTACAAAGGTGCGCCACCAAGCCCAGGGCATACCAAACATTTTGGATAAGGAACACTCATCCTGTGCCTTAAAACAAATGTAAATGAAAACAAGATATACCAAAACTTCTAAGATACACCTAAAAGCTGTGCTAAAAGGGAAACTGCTATAAACACTTATATTAAAAGGGAAGATAGATCTCAAACTAACTTTACATAGTAAGGAACCAGAAAAAGCATAGCAAACTAAACCAAAGCTAACAGAAAGAAAATAAAGATAGGAGCAGAGGTAAAATAAGAAACTGAATAATAGAGAAAAATCAATAAAACCAAAAGTTGGTTCTATGAAAATATTAACAAAATTAAACCTCCAACTATATTGACTAAGAAAGAAGAGAGAGAAAATTGAAATTACTAAACTCAGAATAGAAACTGGGGGCATCACTACCAATCTTAAAGATGTAGAAAAGGATTTTAAAGGAGTACTGTAGATGAGATGGATAA
Source organism: Glis glis (assembly GCA_004027185.1). Lineage (NCBI taxonomy): Eukaryota > Metazoa > Chordata > Mammalia > Rodentia > Gliridae > Glis > Glis glis. The sequence continues at coordinate 60,301 of PVJS01004661.1, forward strand.
ATTCTAATAACACAAAACCTACCAAGACTAAATTATGAAGAAACAGAAGATCTGAAAAGACAGAACTACTAAGGATTTCTTTCTTTTTTTTTTTTTTGCGGTACCGGGGATTGAACGCAGGGGCGTTCTACGTCCGCGCTACACCCCCGGCCCTATTTTTTTATACTTTATTTTGAAACCGGGTCTCACGAAGTTGCGGAGGACCTCACTAGGTAGAGAGAGAGAGACAGAGAGAGAGAAAGCGCGCGCGCGCATGCACAAACTGAGGCTGGCCGCGAACCCGGATCCTCCGGTCTCCGCCTCCCAAAGTACTGGGATTACAAGCGTGCGCCACCACGCCCGGCTAACTACTAAGGATTTCTTTCAATCGGTAATCAAAACCTTCCCAACGAAGAAACTGATGGCTTCACTGATGGACTCCGTCAAATGTTTAAAGACGAACTGAAACCAATCCTTCTCAAACTTCGAAAAAAGTGAAGAGAAGGGAACACTTCCTAATACCTTTTATAAGGCTAGCATTACCCTGATACCAAAGCCAGATAAAAAACTTGACAAGAAACCTACATATCCTTTAAGAATTTTGGTGCAAATATCAAGATACCAGTAAATAACAAGATACCAGCAAATCAAATTTGGCAGGATAGTGAACAGATTATACAAGATGACCACATGGGTTTTATTCCTACAATGCAAGATGGTTCAACATATGAAATTCAATTAATGTAAATACACCATATTAAAATAAAGATAAAAATGATCATCGATGAAAAAAAAAAGCATGTGAAACCATTCAACACCCTTTCATAATTTAAAAACAACACGAGAATGGAGAAAAATTTCATCAACATAAAAAAACCCACAACTAACAACGTACTCAATGGTAAAAGAAAAATTGAAAACTAAGATCAAGAACATAACAAGTATTCTTGCTTTCACATCTATTCAACATGGTACTGGAAATTCTAGCCAGAGCAATCAGGCAAGAAACAGAAAGAAAAGGCATCCAAATCGGAAAGAGAGAAGTAAAGTGCATCACTGTTAGATGATGTGATTGTCCATACAGAATAGCAGAAGATTCCACAAAAAAGAAGTCAGAGCTAATGAATTAGCAAACTCAACAATGTCGCAGGACATAAAATCAACACAAAAATTAGCTGCCTTTCTATACACACTGATAAACAATCTGCAAATGAAATTATGAAATCAATTCCATTTACAAAGGTATCAAAAAGAATAAAATACTCAGGAATAAATTTAACCAATAAGGTGAAAGTCTCATACACTAAAAAACTACAAAACATTACTGAAAAATTAAGGAAGACATCCTAAATGCACAGACCTCCTCGTCACAGACTGGAAGGCAGTATTCAGACGGCAGCACTACCTGAAGCAATACAGTTCCAATGGAATCCCGTTCTAAACCCCAAGGATGCTTCCCACAGGATACTGAAGCCCAACCTAAAATCCATATGGAATCTCAAGGGACCCTAAACAAAAAAATAATAACAATAATCTTGAAAACAAAGAAGAGTGCTGGAGGACTCGCACTTGAGGTTTCCACTCACTACAAGGCCACAGTAATCTCAACACTGTGGTCCTGGCATAAAGACAGACACAGACCAATGGGAGAACAGAGAGCCCAAAAATAACCCCTCACGTATGACTTTTGTGACAAAGCAGCTAGGACTATTCAATGGGGAAAGGACATTCTTTTCAACAAATAGTTCTGCGGAATCTACATATATGTACATGCAAATAAACAAAGCTGAACCCTCACCCTACACCATTTATAAAAACAATCTCAAAATGGATCAAAAGCCTAAATTAATATGCAAATTTCCATGATACTGGATTTGGCAATGTTTTCTTAGATATGGAAACAAGAGGAAAATATATGTACCAAACTTCATCAGAATTAAAACTTTTGTGCAAAGGATATTATCCACTCAGTAAAAAAGTAATCTACAGAATGAGAGAAAATATTTGCAAATCATATATATGACAAGGGATTAATATCCAGAATACATAACTAACTCCAACTCAGCAACTACCAAAAGCTCAATGAAGAAACTGACACCAGGCATGGTGGTGCACACCTGTCATCCCAGAACTTGGGAGGTTGAGACAGGAGGATCACAGGTTTGAGGCTAGTCTTAGCAACTTAGTGAGACCCTGTATCAAAATAAAAAAAAATAAAAATAAGAATGGCTAGGGGTGTAGCTCAGACGTAGAATGTCCCTGGGTTCAATCCCTAGTACCACAATAGCAATAAAACGAGGAAAAAAAAAAAAAGAAAGGAAGGAAGGAAGGAATTGGCAAAGGTCTGGCATGGCAGTGCACACCTGTAATCCCAGCAACTCAGGAGACTGAGACAGGAGGATCACAAGTTTGAGGCCAGACTGGGTAACTCAGCAAGACCCTGTCTCAAAAAGTAAAAAAAAATAAAAATGAAAAGAAGAAGCCGGATTCAGTGGCACACACCTGTAATTCCAGTTCTTGGGAGGCTGAGATAGGAGGACAGCAGATTCAAGGCCTGGTGAGGTACCTTAGTGAGACTGTTTCAAAATAAAAAATAAAATACGACTGGGAGTGTAGCTCAGAGGTAGAACACCCCAGTATCACACACACACACACACACACACACACACACACACACACACACACAATAATAATAATAATAAATAGATAAATAATAAATCATTTGTGTGGGGGGGTACTAGGGATGGAACTCAGGGGCCTTCTACCTCCAGGCTATACCCTCAGAACTATTTTTTATTGTTTTACTTGGAAACAGGGTCTCGCTAAGTAGCTGAGAGCCAAAGTTGCTGAGGCTGGCCTCAAACCTGCGATTTTCCTGTCTAAGCCTCCCAAGTACTGGGATTACAAGCGTGCGCCACCACGCCCAGCTATAAATAATTTTTTTAAAAAGCTTGTGGTATAGCTTAGTGGTAGAGCGTCCCTGGATTTAATCCCTGGTATCCCCCAAATTAAAAGAAAAATGGTGAAGGACTTCAATTAACAATTCTCCAGAGAAGATACACAGATGGCCAATAATCACAGGAAAAGATACCAGCATCACTAATCATCAAGGAAATACAGCTGAAAACCACAATGAGATACTTCATACCCATTAGAATGGCCATTATAAAAAATGAAATAAACAAGTAACTAGTGTCAGCAAAGAGGTGACAACATGGAACCCTTCTGAATGCTGCTGATGAACACACAAAATGGGACAGCCACTGTGCCCAACAATGTGGTGGTTTCTCATTCTGAATTACCATATGGTCCAGCACTTACACATTTAGATAGATATCAAAAGAACTGAGACACTCAAACAGATATTTGTATACCGATGTTGATTCATTGTATAGCAAAGCATTATTTACAAAAGCCGAAAGGCAGAAACAACCAAAATGTCCACTGATAGACGAATGGATTAAAAAAAAAAACACATGCTATGTACATAAAAAGGAGTATTATTCAGCCTTAAAAAGGAATGAGATTTTGACACATATTACAACATGGATGCACCCTGAAAATAGTATGCCAAGTGAAATGAGCCAGTCACAAAAGAACAAATACTGACTGATTCCACTTGTATGAGATACTTAGGATAGTCAAATTCTCAGAAACGGAAACTAGAATAGAGGTTGCCAGGGGCTGAGGAAAGGGCTCTGGGGAGATAGCATTGAATGGGTACAGGGTTTCAGTTTAGAATGATGACAGGTTTTGGGGATAGTGGTGGAAACTGCACAACGTGATCCTACTTAATTGTGTACTGAAAAATGGTTAAAATTTTAACTACTAATAGTTAAACACAATAAAAATAACATTACTTTTACAAGAGAAATTCCAAATGTAATTGTTACTTTTAAAAGAGAAAATAAAAGTGGGAAGAAATATATAGCCATATATTTGCATAGGCTTAGAAGCTATTCAATAGCAGATTTACAGCCAATAAACTGGAATTTTGGCAGAGATCAATAAAGTGAGCCAAACCGATGGCAAGTGCCCGTTATTTCCTCTTCCAGGGAGGTCAGAGGTCAGTAGATGGGAAATGTGAAGCCGACATTAAGATTCCACGGGTCTCTAAGAGAGTATCAACTTGGACAAGTCGGCTCTCGGCGTTTTCAACAAGAACTATGGCACTGTGGATAGAACAAATTGCTCCATCCTGGGGGACTCTCCTGCCTGCCACATGGGACTAACAACCCTGAACTCCAAACTACTTAACAACAGGAGTGCCCACCTCACCATCATCATGCTAACAATCAAAAGGAAAACCACGTCTTTCCATCACCACCACCACCAAGACCCAGGTTCACTCCCGTGACACCCACAGAGCGAACCCAAAATTGAAATACACACACTTTGGTCTGTCAGATGACAGGGTCAAAAGCGGTAGCAAACAACTCCAAACCTCAATCAGAGGCTTCAAACAGAAAGCGTTTCTTTCTTGCTCATATCACGTACCATAGCTGCCACCGCCTGGAACGCGGGCAGGTGCAGCACAGAGGGAATGAGGGTTGGGAAGTGACAGGCTGGCACCTGAAGAACCCCACTTGGTCACACACAAGACTTCTGCTCCTACCTCGTTGACAGAAGCAAGTCAAATAGCCTTGCCTGTTTCCAGGGGCCACGGAAGCATGACACTCCCATTCACCCACCAAGAGTCGGAACCTTAGTACAAAGCCCGATGAGTCCCAACTGTGACTGGAAAGTCTTGCAAGTAGAAGATGCTACATGTCAGTTATCAAAGGAGCCCATCAGTGCCAGGACTACCCTGCACTGCGTCTATTCAACAGGTATTCATTAAGAACCTAATGGTTGCTGGGCACCATGCTAAGAGATCTGATGAAAAATGAGTTACGTGACAGGGTGAGACCATCTCTAGACAACGTCAATGTGTTGTAGTAAAAGTGAACAGCACAAGCCGGGCGTGGTGGCGCACGCTTGTAATCCCAGTACTTTGGGAGGCGGAGACCAGAGGATCCGGGTTCGCAGCCAACCTCAGCTTGCGCACGCACGCGCGTGCGCACGCTCTTTCTCTCTCTCTCTCTCTCTCTCTCTCTCCGTCTCTCTCTCTCTCCCTCTCTCTCTCTCTCTACTTAGTGAGGCCCTCCACAACTTCGTGAGACCCGGTCTCAAAATAAAGTATAAAAAAATAGGGCCGGGGCGCCGGGTGTGGTGGCGCACGCTTGTAATCCCAGTACTTTGGGAGGTGGAGACCGTAGGATCCGGGTTTGCGGCCAGCCTCAGCTCTCTCGCTGTCTGTCTGTCTGTCTGTCTGTCTCTCTCTCCTCTTATTGAGGCCCTCCGCAACTTCGTGAGACCCAGTTTCAAAATAAAGTATAAAAAAATAGGGCCGGGGGTGTAGCGCGGAGGTAGAACGCCCCTGGGTTCAATCCCCGGTATCGCAAAAAAAAAAAAAAAAAAGTGAACAGCACAGGTGTGGGGCTTTACTATACTACAGCCCAGCCCTGGAAGCCTTTCTTTCCTTTTAATTTTTTTTTAATGTGCGTGTGTGGTACTTGGAATTGAACTCAGGGGTGTTCTACCTCGTAGCTACACCCCCAGTCCTTTTTATTTTGAAACAGAGTCTCATTAAGTTGCTGAGGCTGGCCTCAAACCTGCGATCCTTCTGTCTCAGCCTCCCAAGCACTGGGATTCCAGGGTGCGCCACCACGCCCGGCTGCCCAGAAGCCTTTCTACAGGACCTTCTTGACACACTTCTAGCCTGCGAAGAGCACGGACTTCGGCCATGGAAAATGAGCCCAACCACCTCAGAGGCCAGCCGGCTGCGGATACCACTCAACTCCTGGCCTTGTGCCACAGTGAACGGTGCCACCTGCTAAGAGCACATCCTTTTGTGGTACCTCATCACGACAGCTGGGTTCAAGGAAGGTCGGGAGGCCCACAGAAACGCTCTGCCTGCCCAAGTGTTCGAAGATGAGTGTGGGGCAACAGGGTAACTTTTTCTAAGGCAGGTGAAGGGAGGTCACATAGATGTGTGTGGGGGGGTAGAAGTTGGATAGGGCCTGTGGGCGTTAACTATTTTTTTTTTTTGTGGTACCAGGGATTGAACCCAGGGGCATTCTACCTCCAGGCCACACCCCCAGCCCTATTTTTTATTCTTTATTTTGAAACAGGGTCTCACTAAGTTGCGGAAGGCCACCCTAAGTAGTTGAGGCTGGGCCACGAACCCAGATCCTCCAGTCTCAGCCTCCCAAGTACTGGGATTACAAGCGTGCACCACCGCACCTGGTCTTTAACTACTTTAATAAGAAAAAAATAAAACTCCCATAAGAAAACAGTACCTGGACCACTGGGGGGTGGGGGTCGGCAGTGAGAATGAGAGTTAAGAATAAACTATTATATTAAATATGCCATTATTGGCCAGGCAAGGGGGCACATGCCTATAATCCCAGTGACTCTGGAGGCTAAGGCAGGAGGACTGCCAATTAGAGGTTAGCCTGGGCAACTTAGCCGGACCTTGTCTCTAAAAAAATAAAAAGGGCTCAGGTATAGCTCAGTAGTAGAGCACCCCTGGGTTCAATCCCCAGTACTACAAAATAAACAAGGCATTGTTTTCTTAACTTTCCTTTTTAAACCAATGCTAATGGAAAGCAAAGGGATTAGATTTTTACATTTTTACATAAAGAATGTTCTTGAGATTTTAATACCAACTAAAATTTGATGTCCCCCATTTACTGCCCTTGAGAGTCACAGAGCTTTAAATAAGACATCCTGGTGCTCGCTTTGACAGTATATATACTAAATAAGAGACTGTGGGGGATGGGGAGTAGGAGGGAGCTATCTTTTCTTTTGTTTTTGGGGGGCAGTACTGGGGATTGAACCCAGAGGCATTCTACCTCCGAGCTACACCCCCAGCCCTATTTTTTATTCTTTATTTTGAAACAGGGTCTCACTAAGTTGCAGAGGGCCTCACTAAGTAGCTGAGGCTGGCCACGAACCTATGATCTTCCTGTCTCAGCCTCCCAAGTACTGGGATTACAACCGTGAGCCACCACGCCCGGCTGGGAGCTATCTTTTCTATTTCAGGATGTAGAGGTACAATTTCTGAATTTCACACTTGGCATTTCCACAATTCTCCAGGTTTGGGAGCTTGGTGACAGCCAGAGGGCTTTTAGGGTCACAAGTGGGGCAGGGAAGGAGAATTTTTCCCTAGAAGAGTCCTTTTAAATTTCATCTTTGAGCCGGGTGTGGTGGCACACTCTTGTAATCCCAGTACTTTGGGAGGCGGAGACTGGAGGATCCGGGTTCACGGTCAGCCTCAGCTCTCTCGTTCTCTCTCTTCCTGTCTCTCTCTCTCTCTCTCTCTCTCTCTCTTAGTGAGGCCTCCGCAACTTCGTGAGACACGGTTTCAAAATAAAGTATAAAAAATAGGGCCGGGGGCCGGGCGTGGTGGCACACGCTTGTAATCCCAGTACTTTGGGAGGCGGAGACCGGAGGATCCGGGTTCGCGGCCAGCCTCAGCTCGCGCACGCTCGCTCTCTCTCTCTCCCTGTCTCTCTCTCTCCCTCTCTCTCTCTCTCCCTGTCTCTCTCTCCCTCTCTCTCTCTCTCACCCTGTCTCTCTCCCTCTCCCTCTCTCCCTGTCTCTCTCTCTCTCTCTCTCTCTCTCTCTCTCTCTCT
>PVJS01004662.1:0-67954 GCA_004027185.1 Glis glis
GAGGAGGAGGAGGAGGAGGAGATGATGAAGGAGAAGGACAAAGAGGAGGGGGAGGAGGGGGAGGAGGAGGAGAAATAATGCCATGGCATGTAGGATATTAAATGTCTTTCAAAAAAGAAAAAAAAAGGGAGGGACAGGGAAGACACTGCTTGGGGGCTGACATCCTGAAATTAAGGACATGGGCATAAAACATACACAACAATTCAAAACCTCCAGCCTTGTAGTCATTTACTGCTCAGATACACGGTCCTTATGTACAAACAACTATTGATTTTGGTAAAGAGAATTAGAAGTATGGACCAGATCAACCAGAAGCGTGATGGAAATAAAGAGATATTGGCATATATGTGTTTGTGAGTAGCTCAGTGAAATTGACTGAAGTAATAATTTGGATGGTTCTGACAAAGAGTGGTTTTCCTGAGAAACATCCAGCAATTGTTTAGCAGCCCAAAGTATGTAGGGAAATACTACTACATATATTTCCTGAAGACAAAGGTGGACCAGGGTCCTTCGAAATTGTAAAGTGAAATGAGATTAGGAGCCCAAGAGATCTTGACCCCAGGTCAACATGAAAACTTTAATTATATTTCATCTACTGCTTTAAGAAAGGGAGAAAAATATCCAAATGTGTAATAGCCTTCCAAAAATGATTCCAATCCAAGTGGTTAAAATTATAAAAAGAAAAGTCTTGGCACTTAAAGGCATAAAATTATTTGAAACACTTCATTTCACAATGATGTTGAATAAATAAAGTGTTACTCTCCTTAAGTAAGGCCAGGTGTAGAAACAAATTACTTTTTTTTTTGCTGAACAGTTTAGAGATTTGTACTTGCATAAGATTTTTCCATATAATAAAAAGTATAGGGGGGATTTGACTATTATTTGGTACTCGTGGTCAATAGTAAATACTCAAGAATAATTTATTTTTCACATGAATTAATTTCATGCAAATTTTAATCTTAGATGTCTAACACCAATGAAATTGAGTTACTGCCAAACATCTTTCCTTTTTCCTGTGTAGACAACATTTATATTGCTGGGGGACATTTGGAATTCTAAAGTTATTCCAGGTTTCCAATCTAATTGCCAAGATGAATTGGTTGAACATTTTTTTTAAAAAAATGTACCTGTTTCTCAGGTTTAACTCTTTTGCCTTATTTCATGTTCATTCTTTCCTTTTTGATGTAATCAATAAAATGTAATTGATATGGATGGATCCATTTGTATCCATACCCAGTCCCACCACCCTCTTTTTAACTCAGGAGATAACCAATATCCAATTTCATGTTTTTATTTGTTTGTATAGGTATTAATTTCTATATACTATTCTGCCATATGACTAAGCCACAATTAATTTTTCATTTATCTGTTGATGCACGTTTATGTCATTTTGCTTATATTAATAATACCAGAATCAATTTTGCAGTGTTTGTTTCTTTATACAGGTGGGCATATATCTAAAAGTAGCAATCCTGGGTATATTTATTTCAACCTAGCTATTATTGCAAAGTTGTGTCAAGGTCATTTCCATCTGTGCCTGGGAATTCTTGTGAATCCACATCTTCAATAAACTTAACATTGTCAGACTTACAATTTTGAAAAGTTTGCCAATCTGGCAAGTATGGAAATAGATGGGTGTTGTTTTAATTTGAATTTGCTTGATTAGTAGTCATATAGAAAACCTCATATAGTTCTACTTCCTTCAGGCAGTTGTTGAGGTCACAAAGAAGGATAATGAGTTGAGGTGCCAACTATTTCCATGGCCAGCAATTGAATTCAATTGAAGTCAATTGAATGAGAGACATGAGCTGGGTGTGGTGGCGCACACTTGTAATCCCAGTACTTTGGGAGGCGGAGACTGGAGGATCCGGGTTCGCGGCCAGCCTCAGCTCTCTCTCTCTCCCTGTCTCTCTCTCTCTCTTTCTCTCTCTACTTAGTGAGGCCCTCCGCAACTTCGTGAGACCCGGTTTCAAAATAAAGTATAAAAAATAGGGCCGGGGGTGTAGCGCGGAGGTAGAACACCCCTGGGTTCAATCCCCTGTACCGCAAAAAAAAAAAAAAAAAAATGAGAGACATGATTACAAGTTGAGAAGCTGTCAGCAGTGAGTAGAAGGAGAAAATGGCAAGGTCCTTTGAGGATCAAGAGTATGTGCAGGTTGGTTTGAAGACACTACCAAAAATATGTTGGGAGCTGGGCATGGTAGCACATGCCTGTAATGCCAGTACTTGGGAGGCTGAAACAGGAGGGTCACAGGTTTGAGGCCAGCCTCAGCAACTTAGTGAGACCCTGTTTCAAAATAAAAAAATAAAATAGGGCTGCCGGTATAGATGAGAGATAGAGTGCCCCTGGGTTCAACATATAGTACCAAAAAAAAAAGTATGTTGGGCTAAGAGGGTAGAGGGCCACAAAGTGTTCACAGAGAGGACTGGATTTCAATTTGAAGTATAAGAAGAAGCAAAAGCTGAAGGAGAGTTTGTTAATTGTAGATTCAGAGAATAAGGCAAGTAGGGAGCAGTATAGATATAGGAATTTGGGGAAAATGGGGTATGAGGCTTAATGGCTCTGACATCTCTCCTAGGACACTGGAAACCCAATGTGGTAGAAGAGTCCTCCCTGGAGGTCTGACAGCTCCCAGGGGAGCAATTAGGCTTGTTGCTCTTACTCATTTTTGGGTCCTCAGGACAAGAATAATGCTTTCACCTGAGTTAGCCTTTCTCTATGTATCCAATTTTCTAGGAGGTCCAGCTAGCTGCATCATTAGAATCTCTAGCCAGGATTACTTGATAACCCCTGTTTCCAGAGTAGGGTTCACAAAAGAATTTAGGACTAAAACTCATGAAGGAGCTTCTCCAAAACATATTTTAAAAATGTCTCTGATTTAGCTATATAAATGTGAGTTATTATTTTTTGGCTTAGCCTCACTGGAAAATAATTTTATTATTTAAATGTAGGTTTCCTTGGGGATTACACTCTATGTAAACATCAATTCTGAGTGAGTCATGGATTGCACTCCTTCATACATTGCATAAAGCATGTTTATTTAAATTTAAACTGATATATTTTGGGGAATATTTGTTACTGGGAGTACTCTTTTTTTCATTTTTTTGTGGTACTGGGGATCGAACCCAGGGCTGTTTACCTCTGATCTACACCCCCAGTCCTTTTTATTTTTGAAACAGTGTCTTGCTAGGTTGCTAAGAGTCTTGCTATGATGCTAAGGCTGTCTTTGAACCTGTGATCCTTCTGTGTCAGCTTCCTAAGTACTGGGATTACAGGCATGTGCCACCATTCGTGGCATATTAAAAAAATTGAATCTACACATTTTGCTAAAATGTATGCTTCAAAAAACATGTTTTCTTCTGTTTTGTAGCAACAAATATATAATAACAAAGCAATTGTAGCTTAAAAATATTCAAATCATAAATTATCTAAATCAATGTAATACTCATAATTTGGGGGGGATTAACAAAGACTTCTCAAATATACCCAAACATTAGTTATGAGTTTCTACAAAGGAATTAAGACTGGAACTGATTTGGCCCAGTGCCTCATATCACATCAGGTCATGAGGTCTCTATATTCATGAGTGGGACTAGTGTCCTTAATAAAAGGGCTTGAGGGAGCTGTGTGTCCCTTCCCCCTTCCACCATGTGAGGACACAGTGTTCACTCCTCCATCATGTGAGGACACAGCCAGGAGTGCCATCTTTGAAACAGAGAGCAGCCCTCACCAGACACTGAATCTGCCAGTGCCTTGATGTTGAACTGTGAGAAATAAATTTCTCTAGAACTGTGAGAAATAAATTTATCTTGTTTATAGATGACCCAGTGTAAGGTATTTTGTTATAGGAAGTTGATCAGATTAAGAGAACCCATCAGACCCAGAGAACTTTTTCCATGATTCTATAATTCTGTGTTAGAAATTACCTTGTCCTTATGGAGAAAGTTGAGGCATGGCCATTTGAACTTAAATATGACCTATTTTAAATTCTCAACCTTCAAAAATAAAATCACAAGATTTTTGGCTCCTTAAAAATATTCGCAAACAAATAATTGAGCCACAGTTTTAGTTGGTGAAAACTAATACCAACTACCTCAGAGGAGTAAGTTTCTTGGTTTGAAAAAAGCAAGTGTTTCAGACAAATTTGTCCTTTGTTAACTGACTTTACTAATCAATTCATTCCATTGGCTTCAGAAGTGAAATATTTATACAATGCATTGGAATTACTGGGCATCAGTCAAAAGGCCTAAGTCTGTTACATTAGCGCCTTCCATGGCAGTTACAGTGTTTTGAGAGACACAGTTCAGTCCAAGTTATACCTAAATCCACATTTTAATTAGTCCTGCTTTGGTAGGATTCTACTATGTATTCTTCAGAGTTTAGATTTTGCTTAATAATTGTATTTCATCCTTTGGCATTTCTTCACTAGCTAACTCTACAGTTCAAGTGATAGCGATCTGATTAATTAGTGGTTGTGGATAGTTAACTTGGTTTATGGGCCATTGCTTTGGCAGATAGTTTTTAACCTTTTGTCTCGGCTAACATGCGGAGATTTTGTATGAGTTTCCAACTTTGGCTAAGGCAGTCTCAGTATTGTGATTCTTCATTTAGTCCAACATTCAGGTGTCTAGTTTGTTCATCAACTATTTATTTTTTGTCTTCTGTGTCTCAGGCACTGTTAGGTACCAGAGACACAAAGATTCTTAATGTTTAGGCCTTGGCCTTAACTGCCTCACAGTCTAGAGGGAGATGTGAATATGCTCATAGATTTATTATGGCGGAGTAGGATAAATGCTATTATAAAGAGGGGAGGAAAGGGCCAGTGTTGTACAAAGGAGGAAGGAATTAATTCCTCATTGGGAAGATGAGCTCTGAGCCAAGTTTTGAAAGACCATAAAGAAGGAATTAACATGAAAATTGGGAGAGAGACCAGTAGAGTAGTGGAAAGGGATAGGGGAGGAAGGAGAAAAGGGAAAAGGGAAGTACAGAGAAGAAAATAAACAATGTTAGGTGTATATATTAATGTATTATTGCAACTCTCACTTTATGTACAGTTATCATACACCAATAAAAAGAAAAAAAAAGGATAGCTAAGCTGGGCACAGTGGCGCATGCTTGTAATCCCAGTTCTTGGGAGGCTGAGACAGGAAGATCAGTTTTTGAGGCAAGCCTCAGCAACTTAGTGAGACTGTGTTTCAAAATAAAAAATAAAAGGTTGGTGGGATAGCTTGGAGGTAGAACACTCCTGGGTTCAACCTCCAGTACCAAAAAAAAAAAAAAGAGAATAGTTAAGCAGTGGAATTAAATATAAAGAAATGAATTTCTGAGAGTAAAAACTGGTTATAAGTTCAATATGGTAGGAGTAAAATATATAAGGGGAAGTTTGGGAGATGAAGTTTCTAGAAAGATATTTTGAACATTATATTAGTTACCTATTGTTATTTAGGTAGATGAAGTTTCTAGAAAGATATTTTGAGGATTATATTAGTTATCTATTGTTGTGGTAAAAATTGCCTCAAAATGTAGTGGCTTAAAGCAATAAATTTCACCATGTCTGTGGGTGGGAAATTGGGGAGCAGCTTAGCTGGGTGGTGACGGCTCAGGGTCTCTCGTGAGGTTGCCTTCAAGATGTCATCCTAGCCTGCTTCACTGAAGGTGAGAGGGGCTGCAGGGTCTGCTTCTAAGGCGGCTCACTCACATGTCCAACAAGTGTAGTCCTCGCTTTGGCAGAAGACTTCAGTTTCTCATCTCATGGACCATTCTGGAACACTGCTTGGGTGTCTTCCTGACATGGTGGCTAACCTCTCCTAGGGCAAGCAATCAAAAAGAATGTAAATAAGATGACATAATATCTTAAAGACTTGGCCATGGAAGTCACATACTTCTATTTCTAAAATATCCTATTGGCTGCACAGGTCAGCTCTATTAATACAGGAAGGCCAGAAAGCAAGAATCATTTGGAAGCCATTGTGGAAATTGGCTACCAAAGGAGCATATTCTGAAGTGCCTTGTGCATGTAATGTAGGAGTTTGGATATTAAAAAGCAGCCACGAGGAAGCCAGTAGAGTTTGCTATTTAAAATAGCTTTATGAAAGTAATATATGCACATTGCAGAAAATGTGGGAGCTACACAAAACACAATGAAACAAAATATCCATAATCTTACCATGTAGAGAGGATCGCTGTTAATGTTTTAGCATATTTTCTCCTATTTATAGGTTTTTGTACTTTTTCACTCTTGCTATAATGGAAATGAGTTTTTGTATAATTAAAAAAAGCAACATGGATTTTTAAACAGAGTAGTTAAGTGAGCTAAACCAGGGTCTTGAGAAATTTGTGACAGAGACCAATAGTCTGAGAGATAATGAGATGTTAGAGAAGGTAATGATGATAGAGTTAGAGATTTAAAAAAAGTTCAAAGAAATATCTTGTCTGTAATCCATTAAATTAGGTGACCAATTAGATGTTCAGAATATGGAAAGAATGACACTAAACTTTCTGGAGTACCAGAAAGATTTGTAGTTGATGGTGTGTGTACATGTGGAGTATTTAGTGGTCTGTGTTTGGAATGTATTGTTGGCAGTGCCTGCTAGACATATGGACACTCTGCAGGTGTCAAAGAGTCAGAGAAGTCAGTGGAAAGGAAGGAATTGAAGATATGGGAGAAAGAGATGAAAGTGACAGAGTGTGGTGTTAGAGTGGGCAGGAATGGAAGGGATCCAGGACATATGGTGGAAAGCTAGCTTTGGAGAGGGAAGGGGATAAGTTTCCAACATTACTGAGTATCTGCCACATATAATCATCCCTTGGTATCTGCCAAAATGGTTCCAGGACTCCCCGCCATCCTGCCTATGGGTATCAAAATCTACAGATGCCCAAATCACTTATAAAAAATGGTGTAGTGTTTACGTACAGCCTGTGGACATCCACCTGTAAACTTTAATCTCTAGATGACTTATAATACCTAATACCATGTAAGTGTTATGTGAATTGATGTTATACTGTAATGTTTAGGTAATAATGACAAGAGAAAAATCTGTGCGTGTTCAGTACAAGCATGATCATCCCCCCTGCTCGAATATTTTTACCCTGTGCTTGGTTGACTCTATGGATGCGGAACCAATGGATACAGAGAGCAGACTGTAATAGGCATTACCTCATTTTATTCTTACAAAAACACAGTGGGAAGGTGCTGTTAATGTCATGTAATTGGCATAAAATTTAGGTTCATTATGGCTTTTTAGAACTACCCAGCTACTAAGTAACAGATCTAGAATTCAAATTCACTTCTTAGAGAGTGCAACAAAGAATCTGACTCCATTTTTTTGATGTTTGATTGCTGATAGATTTAAGCCCTACCACTCCTCCTTCCTCTTCTGCCCCACATGTGGGGAAACTAATCAGACTTTCTGAATCCTTCCTTTCTCGGTGCTGGTGGGAAGTTCAAACCACCAAGCCTCAGCCCATGCAGGAGAGCTCTCACCCCAGCCCAACCCCAATTGCAATAAGAGCCAAACTCTTATTATTTTTCTGTTTTCTCAAGCCAGTTTTGGACCTTTCTGATCTGTCCAGAAAGCTCATTATGTTAGTAATTAATCTTTCAAACACTCTGTGTGCATGTGTAGCAGATTCTGTCTCACTATTCAAACCGTTTTGGGAGGTATATGGGGTACATCCTGCTCTGTGCAGTAACCCCCATAATTGAAACTGTGAGTAGGATGTCTTGGAGGTGCACATCACCATGGGTCTTTCTTCTCTTCCTACAGCGATTCTTTCTCTAAGACATAGACTATTCCTCTTGAGGAGGGAAAATGGGCACATTGATGCACATATTTGAGGAGCAGTGAATCAAGACACAAGGTCACTGGAAGGAAAGAGGACAATGGTGATTTGGTGAGCTGTGGCAGGGTAGTGAGGCTTGTACACTTGCAGGGGAAGAGGCCAAAGCAGCATTGGCTCAGGAGAAATGAGAAGACTGCAGGGCAGCACCATGGGTCTCCCACACATCCATGGAGGCTCTAATCTGCATGAATGTACAGTGGACTGCAGACTGGGCACACAGTCTGCATATAATTTAGAATATTCATAGCTCCCCTCGAAATCCATCTAAGGGATTAAGAATTCAGAGTTAAAAGCTTCTCTGACTGAGAGGTCTCAACAAAGATAAACAGGCTTAGTTCGAGGGAGATGATGGAGAAATAGGTGATTATAATTAAAGAGTGGGGCTACAGATTGTCTGGACAGAGCAGCCATCTCCTGGAGATGGCTCCAAGAGTGCAGCTAGATGAAGAGAAGAAGATGGCAAGGACTGGAGAAACCCTAGGGCCCAGGACCTGAAGTGTTAGCTGCCTCAACTACACACATGTAGAAGGTACCCAAGGCAGCAAGGATTAGAATGAAACAAAAAGACCTAAATCCTCCATGATGGCCAGAAGGTGACGAAGGAACAAAGGTGGGCATCACTGAGTGTCATCAGCCTCAAAAGAAGAAGAAAGGGACTCTGCACAAGGCAAAGCTGCTGTATGAACAAGAAGCACTAAGGGAATGTTAATCCTTGAGCATCTTTTCCCAGTTCCATTCAAGGGCATGTATTGAGTTTTAGGACTGCTATAGCAAAGTATCCCAAATCCAGGGGGCTAAAATAAGAGAAATTTATTCTGTCCTAGTTCTGGAGATAGAAGTCTGAAATTGAGGTGTCAGCAGGGCCATGTTCCTTCTGAAGGCTCTGGGAGAAGAGTCCTTCCTTGCCTCTTCCCAACTCCTGGTGTTGTCAGCAATATTTGGCATTCCTTGGATTTCAGCAACATAGCTCCAATCTCTGTCTCCATTCTCTTTCCTGTATCTCTTCTAGGTCTTCAGATCTCTCTTCTAATAAGGATATCAGCCATTACATTTAGGACCACCCAGATTCAGTAGGACATCTTCTTAACTTGATTACATCTTCAAAGTCCCTATTTCCAAATAAAGTCATATTTACATATACTGGGGGTTTGGGACTTCACTATGTCTTTTTTGGGGGGAAGCAATTTAACTAATGACAGAAGGGAATAGAAGAGACATTATGTAATTAGGATGGGAGAAGAGATGAGTTTGTTTATAATAGAGCGAGGGCTTCACAGAATAAACAGAAGGGATTAGACACAAGGTCAGTAAGGCTAGAAGGCAGGAAGCGGGGGAGGGAGAGTCCTAGCATTGGTGCCTGTGAAGCAAGGATCTCAAACTTGAATGCAACAGGATAAAGTTGGCTAATGTCAATGAGGGGAGCAGCCCGGATGGGGTGCGTAGTGAACGGATGGGCCAGCTTGTGCTCAATCTGAAGAAGAAGCCACTGTTCAGTTCCAGCTGGTTGTGTTCAAAAAAGAATAGACCCAGCGCTGCCAAATTTTCCCATTTAAAAAAAAAGCAGTACATCCAGACCATGTGGCATCTCTTGGATTTTAAATGATGGCAGCTAATTTACAAATGGTAATGAGCTGTATAGACTACGAATCCCTATGCAGGCTGAATTTATATCATGGGTGGTCAAAGACCATGTGGCTGGGGAGGGGACAGCAGGGTACAGGGGACAGGAAGGCAGGACAAAAATGTAATCACAGCTGAAGGTTCCCTTTGGCACGCTGCTGCTGCCCCTGGTACATGTTAAACTATTAGGCTGTAGAGGCTAAGCCCTGAGCAGCGAGGGCCGCCTCATGCCTTCTGATGAGCAGACTGCGGGCGCAGATTGTCTTCCCTTTGTTGGAGGCACTCATGGCCCTGCCTTGAAAGAGCTTGCTGCCCATTTGGGTGGACAAAACTGTTGTGCCTGTGTTTTAGTCAACTTTTCCATCAAAATGCCTGACATGAACAACATAAATGAAAAAAGGTTTATTGGGGCTCATGGTCATGTCTTCCTTAGCTTACTCTAAGGAAGACATCATGGCTGCAAGGCATGGGGGAGGGATGCTGCCCTCACATCTTGGCAGCTGGAAACAGAGGAAGAGCAGAGGCAGGAAGTGACCAGGGACATATATAGTTCCCAAGGCCACATCCCTAGTTACCTACCTCTTCCAGTCATGCCCCACCTGCCTAGGTCACCACCCACTAAACCCATTCAAATGATTAGTCCTTCAGTGGGTTTACCCACTGATGAGATTAGAGCCCTGAATCATTTCACCTCTGAACATGTTTATATTGCCAATATATGAGCTTTTCCAAGGGACATTCTATATTTAAACCATAACGGCAGGGGGAGGGAGGTGGGGAGGGGAAAAGGAAGAACTGATGAAAGAAACAGTTCAAGCTGTGCTATGCCCATGTATGAAGGTATCACTACCAACCTCACTCTTCTGTATGGGGAGGGGTGGAGAGCAGGGTAGGACCTGAAGGGAAACACAAAGACCTGTGTGCATGTTTGTTTGTATGACTTTGAACCCCACTATGATGTATAACTACAATGCACCAATAACACACACACACACACACACACACACACACACACACACACACACACTCACACACACTCACACAGTCAGGTGGAAGGGGAAATATCATGGAGACAAGCAGGGAGAAGTGAAGCGTTCGCCTCCAATGCAGTAAGGTCATGGAAGGTCTCCAGAGCACATGTTCTCCCTCTGCTTCCTCCAGATTCACTCCCCTGGCTCTGCATCCCAGGACAAGGACCTCTATGGACTGAGTCAAGCAAGCTTCCTTGCCCTTTGGCATCTGGTTTGGTTCAGCAATGGGAGGCACCAGCAAGATGTAAGAGGGCGGAAGAAGTATGTGCTGCCAAGGAGCCCTCCTCGCTGGGCTTGGGAGGCTGTGGGTTGGCAGTGGCTTAACCAGAGGTCACAGCTCCTACTGGTGTGGGGCAGCCTCTTCTTCAGCTGCAGGTCTCATTGGGTTTCTGTAAATACTTGCTCTTCTGTCCCTGTCAGGCCTGGGGGTGGTAACAGTCCCCTGCTATTGCCAGCTCCTGGTGCTCCACCTGCCTGGTTCATCTTTTTTTTTTTTTTGTGGTACCGGGGATTGAACCCAGGGGCGTTCTACCTGGCAAAGATGCCAGGATAAAAGAACACAAAGGTACAAAGTGTAATCAGGACAAGCTACACCCTGGGCCCTATTTTTTATCCTTTATTTTGAAACTGGATCTCACGAAGTTGCGGAGGGCCTCACTAAGTAGCTGAGGCTGGCCTCAAACCGGGATCCTCTGGACTCCGCCTCCCAAGTACTGGGATTACAAGTGTGCGCCACCACGCCACCTTGCCTGGTTCATCTTAATTCTGCCCTCCGTCTTGTCAATAGTTTCTTCAATTCCTCATTTAGTTTGTTTGAAGGTACCATCTGTTTCCTATCAAGGCCCTGAATAAATATACATATGTGTTTATATACACACACACAAACATATGTATTTACCTATTATATATAAATAGCCCTATATACCTATATCTGTAGCTATATGTCATGTTCTTCAACCTTAAAATGTCTTTTATTAGGCTGGATGCTGAACACTATAACAGCAACCAGTATCTCTGAGCAGCTCCCAAACAGAGAGTTTCCTGATTCATTTTGCTGTCACCCAAAGCAGCAGGGAGACCCCTAGAATTCTGCTCCCTTGGAAAGGGAGCCTTTGCTTTCACATTCCTGGGGTGTGCTTCCCACAGGGAAGCTTGGCACAGCTCACTCAAGCTCAGGCACTTGGAATGCAGGAACGAACCCCACAAAGATGCCAGGATAAAAGAACACAGAGGTACAAAGTGTAATCAGGACAAGATTGGCACAAGTGATAGTAACAATCAAATCTTTTTTTTTTTTTTTTGGTACCGGGGATTGAACCTAGGGACATTCTACCTCTGAGCTATACCCCTAGCTCTTTTTGTTTTTTATTTTGAAATAGGGTTTTACTAAGTTGCTAAGGCTGGCTTCAAACCTGCAATCCTCCTGTCTCAGCCTCCCACTGTGTCTAGTTCAAATCTTTAACTCTGGCAGCAATTTTATACCTGACTCACCTTTATTATGCTCAGCAGATGAAGAGTTCACCTGAGCTCTTTTCTTCACTGATTCCCCAGAGAATCATGGCCTTTCTCCTAAGTTTATCACTGTGGTCTTACAGCCCTCTGAGCACTCAGATCCCTGCTTCCATGAATTCCTTCCTAGTCACAGAGTTCTTGAATTAGTAGCTATTACCCTGGAGCCCATACAGCTCTGAGAACCTTCTTGCTTCTCCCTGTGTGCCCCTTCTCTAGTTCTCTCTCCTCTCTCTCTCTTGCTTCCCTCCACCCCAACCACTATTCCTCTAGAGCTTAAGATATTCTCTACAAATCACAATTGTTTTCCTCTTTTTCTTGTAGCTCCTAACAATGGTTTTCCTTCCTTTTTTTTTTGTGGTACTGGGATTGAACCCAGGGGCATTTTACCTCCAGGCTATACCCCCAGCCCTATTTTTTTATTCTTTATTTTGAAATAGGATCTCACTAAGTTGCAGAGGGCCTCACCAAGTAGCTGAGGCTGATCACGAACCCAGATCCTCTCTCAGCCTCCCAAGTACTGGGATTCCAAGCTTGGGCCACCGTGCCCGGCCTTCCTTCCATTTTCAACCTAACCCTGGTCAGGAGCAGCATCCACACTAGTGCGACTGTGCCCAGATGCCCAGAAGTTACGTAGTATTCTAAGATTCATTGCTTTCTTTGTTTAAAACAGTGTCATGTAAATGTGCAGATCTGCAACCCAACTGCCTTTCTATTAATTTGACCTCAGTGAGATTGGTTCCGCTTGTATTATATGAGAAAACTGGGTGTGTTGAGTGGGAATTATGCTGGCCTGTAACTGTTACATGACTTCCATAAAGTCAGCGATCTTCTCTAGGCCTTAGCTTCTCAATCTATAAAACAGAGGGGAGCCAGTCATGGTGGCACACACCTGTAATGTCAGTACTTGGGAGGCTGAGACAGGAGGACCACAGGTTTGAGACGAGACTTAGTGATTTAGCAACACCCTGTTTCAAAATAAAAAGTAAGATAAAAGGGCTGGGGGTGTAGGTAGAATGTAGTTCAATCCCACATATATGTGTATATATATATGTGTGTGTGTGATGGGAATAGAGAAGTGGTTTTTAGCATCACACACTTTTGTCAAAGAAAATTCTATATATGTAGAGCCTGCCTATATAATTTCTAGTTTGCACTCTTAACATTTGCATATGATAAAGTCAGTCACTGAGAACAATGCATTTTGTTTAAATAAATTGGGAGAGGTAGGGTGAAGGATGGGCAATGGGTGTGGGCTCAGAGGAGCCTCACTGCTAGCAAATGTAAATCTAGAATTGATAGAATAACTGTCCAGCACTCCCCTCGGAATCCTAGAGTGCAGAGAACTGTTGGATAACCACTGGGCTAACTGATCTCTGTGACCTGGCTTCTGAGAGTATGATTAGTGCATGGCGATATCAGCTTCACCTAGGAGCTGGTTAGAAATGCAGACTCTCAGCCCCCATCCCATTCCAGGCCACGGCATCAGAACCTGCAGTTTCACAAGATCCTCCAGAGGCTTGTCTGCCCATTAAAGTTTGAGAAGCATGGATTTAGAACACTGTGTCTCCATCGTGGCTGCATGCTGGAACCACAGAATGCTTTTGAAACTTTGGGCTTTTTAAATCTTTAGGACCTCATTGTTCTGAGGTCTTTTCCCTTTGTATTCTGAATTCCACAATTTTAGTATCTGGCTTATAAAGAATAAGGGGTTTCTGTTAAATGCATAACTAATTTGGTCATTTATCTTGCCTTATTTTCCCCCCCTAGAGGTTCACAAGTGAACTAGGTGGTAAATTAAGTCAGTGTTTTAGAAATGTGTGAATCAACTTTATATACTATCTAGAAAATCCTTAAGATGTTAAAAAAAAAACTTAGGACTAACTAGAGAGGAAGGGAAGATTATAAGGATTTATTTTTTTGCTTTGCTTTCTAAATGATACATTTTTGAATGCCCTGAATTTTATATAATAAATCTAATGAAAACAAAACAAAACAAAAAAGCAAATAAAGAGTTACAACCTGATGGAAGGACTGCTGGGAAAAGCAAAAGAGAGACATCCAGGTGAGTTAATATCGACTGTGTCAACCTCAGCATAAAGTGTTTACAGTGTGGGGAGGATAACCTTTGAGTAACCACATTTTAGAATTTTCACTTTTATTTTTATTCTCATTAGCTATCATAACTCAAAGTATTTTATTGTAACATATCGACTTCCCTAAAATTCTCTTTTGGTCTAGATCACAATGTTTCTTATTCTTTATTTTGAAACAGGGTCTCACTAAGTTGTGGAGGGCCTCACTAAGTAGCTGAGGCTAGCCACGAACCCGGATCCTCTGGTCTCAGCCTCCCAAGTACTGGAATTACAAGTAGACACCACCACACCCAGCTTTATTTATTTTTTTATTTTAGAACAGGTCTCGCTAAGTTGCTGAGGTTGGCCTTGAACCTGCCATCCTCCTGTCTCAGCCTCCCAAGTACTGGGATTATAGGTATGTGCCACGACGCCTGACTTCAATCAGTTTTTTTTTTAATGCAGTGAAAGTCCTTACTGTTTTTTTTAATCTTTTATTTCTATTGAAAACTATACTTCAATATAGAAGCAGCCTATGAATTTAATAACATTTAAAGCTTCCCTCCCCAAATTCTCTCCATTTGTAGAAATGGCATGTATATAAAAGCTGAACAGGAAGTATGATGGCTGATGAAAATAGTTATTTTTACCTAAGCTAGAAAGCTATTCCTGGTAGAATTACTGTTGGCAAGACAAATGAGCTTTTCTCTAGGGATACCACTAATGTGCGTAAGCATGCTGTTCAGTGTCTTTAAGGCAGCACATAAGGTTCCACTGGAATAAAAGGAACTGCAGTCTATCAGGTTCAAGGGAAATTGACAGTAGATTTTTTAATCTTCAATCTTCGTTTCTTAAATATCAAATGGGTGAATAAAATATAATGATCTAACTATGGGATGGAAGCCACTACCTTGAACGAATGAGAAATGCAGCCATTGGCCTTTCATTTTCAGGCAACATCATCTTGGTGTTTGTGACATCGAATCTGTCTTTATTATGATGTTCCAAACTCACTCTCCTAGACGAGGAGAGTCAATTATCACCTGGTTCTTGGATGACAAACTGGCCATGATCTTGAGTAAAATATACATCATAAATATGAACATATTATAAAATCTTTTTAAAAGGACCGGGAGTGTAACTTCATGATATATCACCTGTGTAGCATGCACAGGGCCCCAGGCTCTATCCCCAGCACCACACACAGGCAGAATGTTTTTAAAAACACGTCTAAGGCAATAGAAATGCTAAACACCCTCACTTAATCATTGTTCATTGTATGCATGTACTGAATGATCACTGTATCACATAAATATGTATAATTATTGTAACAATAATTAGTAGAATTAGAAAATTAAACTAGAGCTCTAGAATGCTCCCAAACTCCATCATATCTAAAAACAAATAAAACTGATAATAATGATTTGTTGAAACCATGGAATGTTAGTCAGTATGAATTTGGGAAGAGTCCCAGTTCTATCAGTGGACTTTGTCCTATTCAACCATTAACATTTACACATCCAACTATTAGTGTGTTCAACTTCCTGTGTTTTTTCTTTTTTAAAATTGTACCCAGTACCCAAATGTTGTATGTTTCTTTTTGCTGTGTAGACAATATCCACAGAGCTGCAGTCCAAGGGGCTGTATTTATATTTACTAAACAGAATTAGCCTAAGAACAGAAGGGAAACATGGATCCCCTCCCCTCCTCAGGGCTGAATGCAGATCTCTTCTCTGTAGGAAGACTGGGTTATGCAGCCTGCCCAGGAAGCCTTGAGGCACTTCAAGGGTTGAAACAGCTGGAGCTGTTTGTCTATGAAAGAAAAATGTAACCAAAACATAGAGGAAGAGGTATTTTTTCAAGATGGGGATGACTCGGACTGAGAATGACTACTCATCTTCAGTTTAAACTTCTGTGAATTCCTGTTGAGGGGGAGACATTTGAATAATAAAATAGCTGATCTAAACCATCTGTCTAAAAAGCACTTAGCTTGCTGGAACTGACTGAATTATGCTCTTCCAGGAAGGTTGAAACTGTACCTGAAGCCAGCTTCACGGCTAGATACAAATCTATCTTTAGGCATTAGGATTTCCCAAGATACTCTATTTTTGGAAGAGTACTTAAAATAAGCACACTATATAGTATTCAGAATAGCAATTATTTATTGAGTGTTTACCATGTGCAAGGTACAACACAAAATGCTTTATGGTGTTTTCTCTTTTTATGCATCCTCCAATTCTTTATCTCTCAAGCTGAAATGTGAGCCAACAATTATAGTTGCTTCATCTTTTCTCTTTGTGTCCACACATTCTTTTTGGTCAAGTCCTTAGCTCCTTGAAGCAGAGACCATGTATTTGGCACTGTCCTTGGGATGCTAATGTAGGTGAACAGACATGCTTTTTACCTTCATGGAGCTTACCATCTACCCTGTAGTGTTTGGTTTCTCATATGACTTGACTTTGCTACATGGATGAATATGCATATTCATACAGGTGACACACATTTGCCCAGATAACAGCAGCCTAACGGTGGGCTAATGAAAACTATTATATACATGCTATATCTGAATCACAGTCCTCTCTAGCAAAATCACTTGATTCTCATTTCACAGTCTTTGAGGCAGATCAAATAAATTTATGAGAGACCATTAGAGGTCTTTGGCATTTGTGGGTATCATTGTCACTCTATTGTGACTTACTTCCAAGTCTCCATGGTTAACTCTTATCCTTTTGGTTACTTTTACCATCATTAATTTTGGAACACACACACACACACACACACACACACACACACACACACACACACTTAGCTACTATCTTCTTCAGTCATTGCCATTTAGATGTGGAGAATCAGTTCCCTGCCATCGCCATTATGAACATTTTTACTCGGCCATGCACATCAATTCCTTATTAAGTTTCTAGATTGTTGAACACTTTAATTTGACTTGCTCTCAGTGATTCTAGCTCCACCTCTTCTTACTTATATGTATGTAACTCTGTTTTGTATTAAACATGGACAGTTTTCATACTGTGAAACCCCACTTTTTCTCCCCTAGAGTGAGTTCCTGGTCCATCTGGTATACCGCCAAGCATGTTTCTGTTTTAAGAGGTGGTCACTATCCTCACTATTTAGGATTCTTGGCTCTGAGGACCAGATGTCAACACCAATGTGTTTACTTACCAACTCTACCTGAGCTCACAGGATTCCTGGGCTGAAACCTGCCTAATTCGTAGGAGGTATGTATGCATCCATGGCTATTGCTCTGTGACATTTTCTACACATACCACATATCCATATTCTAAAGTCTTATATTTTCAAATGTCATCAGTAACAAAATAATGTTGAAATAAACTCAAATCATTGTATGGAAGTCTAAATGCCTTAATTCAATATCCAAGCTTAGCACAATGTAGCCTAAAGCTATCTGTCCAGTTTCTGCTATTATTTTTTCTTTATGATCTCCATTGAACACTTCTGTCTGTTTAATCTTGCCTTTCGTTACTCTTAGCATGTTTTCCTTCAAACCTCATAGTTATCCAATCTTAACCCATTCTTTATGGTCCTATTGAAGAATTGCCTTTCCTATTAATTTTTTTCTGAATATTTTTTCTATTGTTTCAAGTCTTGTAGCAATTACTTATCTCTACCACCTTAATTCCCCTTATACTCTATTTTCTTCCATCTCTTGAATCATCACATTTTGTTACTAGTAACATCAGTTGTTGTGTGTCTTGCTTCTCATACTCAACTGTAAGCTTGCTTAGAGTTATAACTATGAAACTATACTTCCTTGCACCTTCTTCCTACACAGTAATTATCACATGCATGTGATAGACACTGGAGAATTACATTTTGAATGATTTCTTTCTATACTTTTTGGTGCATTATAGTCTCACATCATAATGTAGTTCATAGTGATAGTGACATATATGCACACAGCAATTGGTGAGCTTTCTTTGGGCTCCCACCCCTCCCCCCTTCCCCATACAAAATATTGAGATTGGCATTGGTTATTCTCACATATGTACATAATGTCAGCGGAAGTGCTTCCTTCATTAATTTTCAATCTCCCCCTCCCTCCCCAAAACCATCTCCCTTGCTCCACTGGAGTTTCTCCTCCATTATCTAAAGTCCCTCTTAGATCCCAATTACTCCCTAGCTTCTGCATATGAGAGAAAACATATGACTCTTCACTTTCTATGAATGGCTAATCTAACTTAACATAATGTTCCCCTAGCTTCTCTATGTAGATTCAATCTCCCCCTCCCCACCACGTTTTCTCCTATCTTTTGCTAGTGACAGATTACAGTTCTTTTTT
Organism: Glis glis; assembly: GCA_004027185.1. Taxonomy (NCBI): domain Eukaryota; kingdom Metazoa; phylum Chordata; class Mammalia; order Rodentia; family Gliridae; genus Glis; species Glis glis. The sequence continues at coordinate 18,397 of PVJS01004662.1, forward strand.
TTTAATTTCAATTCATTTTGCCTCTCTGAACTGCAATTTCCACCTATGCAAAATAGGAATAATGGCACTTCTTAGTGGTTCTAGGTGGGTTACATTAGATAATGTAAAAAAAAATGACCAGCATAGTGTGGGTTCAGTATCTCAATAGGTATGAGATCTCTTCTTTATCCTGTGGGCTCTATCACTTTTTATTTTCATTTTTTTCTCTGATGAATTTACAGTTTTTTTTTTTTTTTGTGGTACCGGGGATTGAACCCAGGGGTGTTCTACCTCCGTGTTACACCCCTGGCCCTATTTTTTATACTTTATTTTGAAACTGGGTCTCAGGAAGTTGCGGAGGGCCTCACTAAGTAGAGAGAGAAAGAGACAGGGAGAGAGAGAGAGAAAGAGAGAGCTGAGGCTGGCTGCGAACCGGATCCTCCGGTCTCCGCCTCCTAAAGTACTGGGATTACAAGCGTGCGCCACCACGCCCGGCGAATTTACAGGTTTTATAAAAATTCATGAAATTACTGCTACTGTGAAAAAAAGTAGACATGTGTCAAGAATTCTCTCGTCATATATAAAACTTTACCTTATTTTTCCTGCTCAGTTTCTGGTTTTGATCCTGTTTTTCTTCAACTCCTAATTCACAGGGCAATCAGTTATGTTTTCTCTATTTTATGCCTTCAGTGTCATTCTTTTACCTTCAGTATCATTCTCCTATTATCATTTCTTTCCCTTGACTCCTATCTATAGAAAACAAACCCCCCAATCATCCATTTAGCTGGGTGCACAACCATCTGCTTTCCCCCTTTCTTTTTATTATTGGTACATTGTAATCATACCTCTTGATGAAGTTCAGGGTGATAGAGGCATACATGCACACAGCACTCATTGAGCCCTCCCCCAGTTCCCGCCTGATTCCCTCTCCCTCCCCTCCTTCCATTGCTCAGCACGGTGATTGACTTTGATAAGTTTGTGTATGTACATTATGTCCACTGAGGTATGTCCCTCTTCCCCCCCCCCCAGCTCCCTCAGTTAGGTCACCCTACTTCGTCTCCTCTAAAATCTCCTTTGGTCTATTGGAATCTGGCTTCTACTCTTAGTGTTCTGGGGAAACTGCTTTTGCTGAGGCAGCCATTCTCAGTCTTCAGTAACACACACCCCGTGCTGACCCCCCGAGTGTGAGAGAAGATCACTTAGTTGAGAATCATTATGCTGAGGTTTCTAATTTCCTCATCTAATTTTATCACCAATTTCCAAATCTGATGTGCAATTTTTTCAGTCCATGTTTTACTTGACCTACTGGTGGCGTGTCAGATGTCTGACCACTTCTTTCCTGAATGTGGTTCTCTCTTATCTTATGAGACAGGTTGTTTTCTAAGCCTTCCGGTATCCCCTCCCAGTATCTATCTTCCTTAGCCCATTTCTTTTTTTTTTTTTTTGCGGTACCGGGGATTGAACCCAGGGGCATTCTACCTCTGCGCCACATCCCCGGCCCTATTTTTTATACTTTATTTTGAAACCGGGTCTCACGAAGTTGCGGAGGGCCTCACTAAGGAGAGAGAGAGAGAGAGAGAGAGAGAGAGAGAGAGAGAGAGAGACAGGGAGAGAGAGAGAGAGAGCGCTGAGGCTGGCCACGAACCCCGATCCTCTGGCCTCCGCCTCCCAAAGTACTGGGATTACAAGCGTGCGCCACCACGCCTGGCTAGACCATTTCTTAAATGCTGGTGTCCCTTAGGGTTCCTTCTCTGGCCTCCTCTTTTCTTATACTCCATTTGATTAATTTATTTGGTTAGTCTCATTACTCTGAGGGCTCCAAACTTCTATTTTTATGCCAATACCTATATTGGTATATTACAACAACCTAACCTCCAGATCTTAATCATGAGTGCCAGATGTGAACTTCAAAGTGCCCATTGGCCATGTTTACTTAGATGCCTGTGAGCATTAAAATGAACATGTCCCAGAGTGAACCTGTTTTTTGCATCATTTATCTTTTTCCTATATTGCTTACTTCAGTGAAAGGCATGTCATATTTATTCTCTGAGTCAGAACCTTTAGCGTCATCTTAGATTCACTCCTCCCTCTCATCATCTTTAAAATTTCAAAATTCAAGTCCTGTTGACTGGCCAGCTTCACAAAACTGGCCTTTCTTTTTTTACCTTTTGAAGGCATTTCTTATCATTTCTCCATGGTGGTTTTGAAAATTGCTGTTCACCTCTCCTCTATATATGCACTTTCTTTTTCCCCTCTTCTTTTCCTTTGCTGCAATCAGAGTGATATCTCAAATGCCAGCTTGATGACAACTCTACCCTGCTTGAAATCATTTAGCGTCTTCTTACTGACAGTCAGGAGGAAGTTAAATTTTTTGACCTCCTCACCAAGACCTCCATCATCTCCAGCTTTTCTCTTTGTCATCCCTCCCACATATGGTGTAACCCAGTCTCACTGCAATTATTGCTAATTCCTGAACAATCCCTTCTGACATAGTATGTGGCTTCCTCAGATTTCCCTAAAATCTACATGGGCTGAAGTATAACCCAAGATAGTAGGTGTGTGCTGTTATTGTCAAATGTAAATGGGACCTTCTGTGTATGTCAGAATGAGCAAAAGAGAGGATGGATGTATAAGAGAAGGCTGCGTAATTTGGACAACTTTAAAAGTGCTTACTTATTCCCTGTAGAAGCAGGCAGAGTCTTTTTCAGGTAAGAGAATAGTGTGTGTGTGTGTGTGTGTGTGTGTGTGTGTGTGTGTGTGTGTTAAGAGTAAAGAAGATGGACTCTTGAGGGAAAAGGGAGATAATGTGCAACTCTGAGGCCTTCAGGAGATATGGAAGATAGGAGTCAGGTTATAAAATCTTAAAAGTGAGAAGTCCTGAGGCCATGTCTCTTTAGGTGTTAATGGATCTGTATAGAAGAGTTTAATACCAGAAAATCTTATGTTACATCTGGGGCTGCTGATTCAGGGCTTTGCAAATAAGTAGAACAGTTTCAACCTGAAATTGAGGGCTAAATAGGGATTTAACAAAGAAGAACTATTTTTTCAAACTATTTTTCTGATAACTAAGGGATATAGTAACAGCATTTTTAAATTTTTGAGTGTTGTTATACATGCTTCTAAGAGGTCCTTTTTTTTTTGGTGGTACTAGGGACTGAACCCAAGGGCATTCTACCTCTGAGCTACAGCCCCATTCCTTTTTTTTTTTTTTTTTTGCGGTACCGGGGATTGAACGCAGGGGCGTTCTACCTCCGCGCTACGCCCCCGGCCCTATTTTTTATACTTTATTTTGAAACCGGGTCTCATGAAGTTGCGGAGAGCCTCACTAAAGAGAGAGAAAGAGAGAGGGAGAGGGAGAGAGAGAGAGAGAGAGAGAGAGAGAAACAGCTGGCTGGCCACGAACCCAGATCCTCTGGTCTCCGCCTCCCAAAGTACTGGGATTACAAGCGTGCGCCACCACGCCCGGCTCCCATTCCTTTTTTATTTGTTAGTTTGAAATGGTCTCACTAAGTTCCCGAGGATCTTGCTAAGTGGATGAGGCTGGATTTCAGCCTACAATCCTCCTGTCTCAGTCTCCCAAGTACCAGGATTAGAGGCATGAGCTACCATGTCCAGCTACTTCTAAGAGTTTTATATCTGTTCTTTTAATCTTTGCAAAATGACATAGGAACACATTATTATGTTATTTTATAGATGAAAAATTGAGGCATGGAAGATTAAAACAATTGCATAAAGTCTCAGCAATATGCAGTAGTATCAGAATTAGAATCTAACACTCTAGCCCCTGATCCTTGGACCAGGGGTGCAGGTAAGAATGAAACTAGGAAGAAGATTCTGGATCCCAGGGGGAGCCTATGAAGCAGGAGTGATTTGTGACTGCTCACTTATTACTTGCTACACACATGTATATACACAAATATACACATACATGTACATACATCTACATACATACACATAACACACACATATGCACACATATAGACACACACATAGGTCAAGGGGACAAGTAGGCTAGGCCTTTGAAGAAATGCTCTCATTATTTGTAGTAATAGTTCTGAGTATGACCTGAAAAAAACAAAATAGGAGCTGTGTCTCATCACAGGTGCCTTTATATTTTTCTCAATTATAGATAATGTTTTCTTTTAGCTTAAAGCTAAATATAGGTTAAGAATGAGAATTCTGAAATGTGGTAATTTCTTCATAGCTATTTACGGTGAACTTTAAAACAGATAATTAAAAGGTAGCTTTAATGGGAGAATTTGGTAGATAATTTGGTCTGAAGATACAGAGTCATATTAAAGAAAGCACAGAGGCATGTCAGCCTGAATTAGAGAATGTTATTATTTTTGCCTACTCTCCTCTGAGGCAATCAGGGACTCTATATGCCGTTTCAATAACAACAGCCATGCAAAAGTTTGGAAGAACTGGCTTAGGGTCATGTTTGTGGATGCACCTAGTATGAGGACATGTTTGGAGTTGTACCTAACTTATCTAAGCCCCTGTGGGAAGCAGTTGCTTTGGTTGGAACTGTTTGGTGCCAAGGATCAGAAAGCCACTCAGCAAGCTTAAGCACCCGAGATGACATCACTGGAAGGGAACTGAAGCGCCGTGCTGAACCAAGGGGAAGAAGCCCAGCCCAGCTTCCTCTTCCTCTCCTGTTCGTGGGCTGCACATCTTTTTATCTCTGCTCCTCTCTCTGCCTACACCCTCATCTATTTTTTTTTTTTTTTTTTGCAAAATGGTGCTTTCTTCTTTGCACATACTTGACCAGGCTCCAGCTTTGTATTACTCCCGGTACATGTCAGAGTCTGACTGCACCTTCTGTGTTTCTCTTCCACAATACTAATGGAAGAGAATCAGGTACTTGGGTTAGGTGTCCACTCTTGGATCCATTAGCTGTGGCCAAGCAGGAGGTCATGAGTGCCCAGCTTACTGAGAATCTCCACTCAGTAGAGATTCTTGGTGTAGACTCTGAGAAAGGGTAGATGGGAAGAGTGGAGGATGGGGGGAATTCATTAATGGAGAAAATGACTCAGAAATATGAAATTATCCATGATTATTTTTTTCTTGCCTGTTACTTGAATGTCACCTGTCAAGGTTCAGATTTGGAATCTTCCCAAAAGCTCATGTGTTGGCAATGTAGTGATGTTCAGAGGTAAAATAATTGAATCTTCAGGGCTCTGACTTTATTATCAGATTGATCCATTTGAGAGATTCATAATTTGAATGGATTTACTGGGAGGTGGTAAAAACTATAGGCTGGTGGGATGTCTGGATGAAGTAGGTTCCTATGGGCATGGCCTTGGGGACTGTATCTGTCCCTGGCCCCTTCCTGTCATCTCTGCTTCTTGGCTGTCCATACCTGAGTCCCTTTCCCCTGCCATGCCCTTCTGCCATGATGTTTCTGCCTTGGAGCCAGCAAACTTAATCCTCTGAAACTGTAAGCCCAAATAAACTTTTCCTCCTCTAAGTTGTTCTTGTCAGGTATTTTGGTCATAGCCACACAGAGCTGTGACACACTGCAGATCTTCAGGGCAGGTTTACATGAATGGGGCCATATTAACATTAATACCTGGATATTGGGACACAGAAAGGTTAAATGATTACCTAAATTCACAACACTATGTGATAGAGTCAGGATTAGAACCCAGAGCCCTGACCCATGAGCCCATTTTCTTTAGCACCTTGGATTGGGGTGCAGGTAAAAATGAAACCAGGAAGAAGAGTCTGGACCCGATGGGGAGGATTTGTGACTGCTCACTTATAACTTGCTGCATACACATTCATATATACACTAACATACTCTCACAAAAGCATACATAGTCTTGTATACACATACTCAGTGTCCCCAAGTATTTTAATCATCCCCAAGGGGTATCTTACCTGTGCCCATGGGTCCAGGTTACTCTTATTTTGTCCTCTGCCACATCAATCAGTGCCATTCTGGCTCCAACTGGTCTTTCCTATTCTGCATAGGTCTCTGGGCCCAATGAGGCTCAGATCCCTGCTGGTTCATCCTGGGCACCAATGCCCTCAGCCTTTCATGGGGCGGGGTAGGAAAATGCTCTCCTGTGTTGCACTTAATGGGGGCAGGATGGGCTCCAGCAGATCACAGGTCCCCAGAGTGTTGAGTTTGGTGTAACAGTGCTTTCTATTCTTACCCAGGCTCCTTTCTCCCCAGGTCACACAGGCTACCAAGGCAGCTGGATTGGGAGGGCTTCTAGGCCATAGGTCACCATCTGAAACTTTTTCTCCCTTCGTGAAATGCCAGGCTTTGTTGCTGATCTGTCCTGCCTGGTGAATTTTCATTTTGATTCTGTCCTTCCCATTGCATTTTCATTACTAGCCATCATGAGTAGCTGAGATGTCTGAGCCCTGTTTCCAAACTTTCATTCCAGCAAGGCTCTTAGTTTCCATAAAAACTAGTGATTGCAGATGGATCGTTGGTGTGTGTGTGTGTGTGTGTGTGTGTGTGTGTGTGTATGAACATGCTATTGCCAGATCCATAAGATGGACTTGCACATGTCACTCGAGATTCCAGATACACATAACTTTCCAGATATTGTCTTGGAGGTGCATGGAACCTTCAGCTTTCCTATAGTTTGTACACAAATCCTTCACACACGTCACAGTCCTTTACTTGTGGTTTACTTGGCCTAAGATCCATTCAGTCCAGCATTATTAGCCTGGATTTGTGGACCCCCAAGGGGTTCATAAGTGAGTACCACAGGGTCTGTGAAAAATTGTCTACAAAATGAGTTCTGGAAACTCAGTTTTGATAACTGTTTTCCTGTTCAAGAAACACTAAGCCTCCTTTGTTACCTATAAAAATATGTCCAGATTCCTCAGCCTGGAATTTTAAGGCACTCTATAAATTGGCCCAATCTGCCTTTTCAAATTCTTCCTTACCAAGTTTCTTTATCTACTCTACAACTCAGTCAGATGGAGCCATTTGATTTCCCCTATACCCATTCTGTTCTGCCTCTTCCCTTTGGCCTATAATGCCCTCTCTCAACATTTTCAGAATGTTTTATCTGAATATTTTTTTCTCCTCTATGTATGTCTATGTCTTATTTATCTTTCAGGGTCCAGCTCAAAAGTTACCTCCTCTCTAATTATGATAGCATTTTGTCAGTTGGAGAATGAGAATATGTTGACTATTATGTCAGGCAGTGTGCTAACCTTTAATATGTGTGATCTTTGATTCTCAAAATAATTCCTTGAGAGAATTTTCCCTTCTTTAGACTTTATCCTCACAGTATAGCAGCTCCTCATTATTACTGAACTCTATATTTGCAAATTCACCTATTCACTAAATTTGTTTTTTAAGCCTCAAATTAACACTCATGGTACTTTTATGGTCATTTGTGGACATGCACAGAGTGGCGAGAAATTTTAGTCAGTCCAATGCGCATGTTCCCAATTGAGGTCAAACAAGGCAAGCCTCTGCCTTTTTGTGCCAATTTTCATATTATAAATAAGTGCCATTTCCACAGTCTATTTAGTGCCACATTTTTGCATTTTTTTTGTAATTTTGCTTTTGGGGGGTGTACAGGGAATTGAATCTAGGGGCATTCTGCCTCCTAGTTATTCCCCAGTCCTTTTTTTTTTTTTTTGAAACAGGGTTTCTCTAACTTGCTGAGGGTTTTGCTGAGGCTGGCCTCAAATCCATGATCTTCCTGTCACAGCCTCCCAAGTACTGGGATTATAGGCATGTGCTACCATGCCTAGCATAATTTTGCTATTTAAAATGCCCCCATCCCACCAAGCATTACACTGAAGTGCTGTCTAGGGTACCTAGGCACAGGAAGGCTGTGATGTATCTTATAAGAAAATATGCATGTTAGATAAACTTAGTTCAGGTATGAGTTATAGTGCTGTTGGTCATGAGTTCAGTGTTAATGAATAAACAATACAGCAAATTCAGAGAAAGAAGGGGAACTATTACTTATCTGTGTATGAGGCCACTCCTGAAGTGTAAAGTAACATTTTTAGTGCATGATTGACCTATGTTCAAAGCAGTTACACATGTGGATTCATGAGAAGTCAATTGATAAGAAGAAATGTGTAGTGTATACCACAGTTGTGAGGCTGAAAGCCAAAGAAATTTATGGTTATGTTTCCCAGGGTCAGGAAAATATGAAGCTGTTGGCTAGCATTGGCTTGGCTGGTTCATATGTTGCAAGAGGTGATATGGTGTGAAAGATGCTGAACTTGCAGAAGAGGCAGATTCTGCAGATCTGGAGGCTGCAGAGGAATTTTTTAAAAATACTTGCAAAGTATTATATAGGAAAACCCTTCTGTGAAAGATCAGTTTTACAATGCAGACAAAACTGGCTGGTTTTACAAGGAAGTTGACAAACTTTATAATGCAAATGGCAGTTCAGTTGAAGGAAAAGTTGGGACCCGGGACTTCCAGGAACTTAGTCCTGTATTTCTCCTAGAAACAATAGTTTAGCATTTGCTAATTTTTAAAAATTTGTGCATCTCTATGGGGCACATTGTGGCAATTCAATATATGTATACAATGTTTAATAATAAAATCAGGGTGATAAGCATTTCTGTCTCTTCAACCATGAACCTTTAATCACTTTTATGTGTTGTGAATTTTTTACACTTCTAATCATTTTGAAATATAGATTGTTTTAACCAACAGTTAATCTACTGTGCTAAGAACAAAACAAAACCAGAAGTGATTCATCCGCTATGTGTTTTTGGTGCCCCTTATTGAACTTCTTTCTGTCTTCCCTCTCTTCTACCCTTCCCAGTCTCTAGTGACTACCATTCTATTCCATTCTACTACAAGGTTGACTTATTGGTTTCCATGAATGAGTGAGAATATATGGTACTTCTCATTCTGTATTTGGCTTGTCTCGCTTAACATAATGACTTCCAGTTCCATCCATGTTCTGCAAATTACAGGATTTCATTCCTTTTATGGCTGAATAGTACTCCATTGTATAAATATACTACATTTTCTTTATTCATCCACTGAGGGGCATCTGGCTTGATTCTATATTTTGGCTACTGTAAATAGTGCAGCAATAAACATGTGAGTATAAGTATCTTTTGGGTATGACGATTTCATCTCCTTTGGATACATACCTAGTAGTGGAATTGCTGGATCATATAGTAGTTTCAGTTTTTTTGAGGAATCTCCATTTACTTTTAGAAAACATAGGGGAAACACTTCAATTGGTGTAGGCAACTATTTTTTAGCTAGAACCCCAAGAGCACAGGAAACAAAAGTAAAAATTGACAAGTGGGATTACATCAAACTAAGAAGCTTCTGCATGGCAAAGGAAATAATCAATAGAATTCAGAGAAAATCTACAGAAAATATTTTCTGATCCAGAATATATTTGGATTGATATCCAGGATATATAAGTAATTCAAAATGATGATCAAATAAATAAGCAGTCCAATTAAAAAATGGACTAAAGAACTAGACAGACTCTTCTCAAAAGTAGACATACAAATGGTCAGCAAATACATTAGAAAATGTTCAATTTCACTAATCATCAGAAAAATGCAAGTTAAACTAACAGTAAGGTATCATCTGACCTCAGTTAGAAATGGCTATTGTCAAAGAGACAAAACAAACAAACAAAAAACAAATTCAGAGGTATGGAGGAAAGAGAACCCTTATATGCTGTTGTTGGGAATGTAAATGAGTATATCCATTATGCATAATTCTGTGGCTAATTCTGTGTTCCCAGGAACTTTACAGAATATAACTGCTGCTGATAATGAAAATTGACTATACTTTGTTTTTAACTTTATAAAATATATTATTTTTTACCATCTGTTAAAGATATGATACCATACGACCCCACCCCCAAATACTATTTTATATGCTTCTTGAGGGGATGATTCAGTCATCATTCATTTAGCAACCCACTGTACTGGAGGAAGAGGATACAAGACTGAACACAGTTGAGTCCCTGCCTTTAAGTAGCCTACTGTCCAGTAGGAGAGACAAACAAATAAAAACCAAACAAAAACAAAAACAGTTGTCACAGTGGTTCAGAGAGGCACTGGAAATTAAATGTGATTCATTAGGGAATGAAACATAATTCACAGCCTAGACATTGAATGAATAGATCTGCCATTTAAATAGCTTCTGAATGTATGCTTTATTGTGACTTGATAAAGTCTTTGCATCTAGGTAACTCTGATTCTGTATTGACAATCATAGCTCTCTTTTTTTTTTTTTTTGTAGTACCGGGGATTGAACCCAGGGGCATTCTACCTCCAGGCTACACCCCAAGTCCTATTTTTTTAAATTCTTTATCTTGAAACAGGGTCTCACCAAGTTGTGGAGGGCCTCACTAAGTAGCTGAGGCTGGCTGCAAACCCGGATCCTCCGGTCTCAGCCTCCCAAATACTGGGATTACAAGCATGCACCACCATATCCGCCTCTATCTATCTTTCTGAAGACCTACAATAACATGTGATTTTGGTAAATATTGACAGTTAGTTTACATTGTTTTTCTACCACTAACATGCATTTAGACTTTGAGAGTTCTTAGTAGCTCTTATAAGAGAAAATTGTACAGAGGCTCTGCCTTGGGAATTGCCCCATGTGGAATGAGAAGGCAACAGCAACCTGGGCAGAACAGGGGAGGCTAAGGCCAGGTTGCCAGAGAACCAGCTTCCCACTACATCCCGGGATGCTCCAGCACCAGACTCATGCAGTGCCGTGAGGTACTGCAAGTACCGTGCAAGGCAGGTGAGATTCCTGCATGACTAGTGGGCAACTCCAGAGCATCTCATTCCAGTGAGTTTTGGCCACACCTCACCAACCCTAATGACTGTGGTTTGATGGAGGCTTTGTGGTCAGATAACAAATGAATCACTTTCTTTCCCTTTCCTTTTTTTATTGGCAAGAATTGAAAATAATTAGTGATCTATTCAGGCATTTCAAATACTTCTGCTAGTCCATTTGGATAAAGAATTTAATATATTTGCTAGAAAAACTCTGGCTGATATCCAATGAAAGCTGTATTTTAAAGCCATTTCTTTTATCTTTTAAAGGAGGAAATTGGATAGAAACATCAATTTTAGGGGAGAACAGAGAATGGAATTGAAATAGAGGCTTAGTTAGCCTTTGGGTTTTTTCTTCTCCAACTTTTCTCCTCTGACCTGATTCTTAGATCCTGCCAGACTCTTCTACCCTTCCCCTGTGCCTTGTCCCATCCCTGTGGTCTGTGAAAATGCCACTGATCAGGCGCCTACTCTGTTCTACTGTTGTGGCATATACCCCAAAGTTGAATAGGACCTGGCCCCTTACCTGGAAAAGTTTATTGTCTGTCAGGGAAAACACTAATGAACAAAATGATTATACTTGTGATGAGCCGAAGAATCTGCACACTATTATAAGAACAGGCAGAGATGAGGGGCAACAGAAGTGACGATTTCATCCCACTCTGAGAAGGATCTCAGGCTACCCAGGATGCTTCCCTCTCTCAGCTTTGGGTTTTCTCTCAATAATCTTTCTCTTTCTTCCTGGTTCTCTCTTGCTTTGGATCCTGGAAAGGCCCCATCCTTTCTGCTCCATTTCTCTCTGTCCAGTTTGGCTTTTCTGTAGCACATTCCAAAGCCATATGTCAGATCTGATTCCTCCCTTCTGGGAGGCCACCCCTTTCTCCCATTGTTCTAGGCCAAGACCATGACCTGCTCCCACGTGGGGCTTCATTTGTTACAAATATGCTTGTTTCCCATGTATAATCTCTTTTCCTTAAAAGGATTATCAATGCAAGGGCAGGACAATGCCATTTACTTCCTTAACATATCTCTCATAATAACCACCATAGTTTTGAGGCCATAGCAGTTGCGCCACAGTAATATTTGAAATTTAGTTCTTTCAATGTGGCCCCAATATGGTAGGTATTCACATGCCTACCCAGACTTAGAGAATTTGATGAAAGCCAATAATGCAAAGAGGAGGTACTCCAGGGAAATATTTCATTTAGAAGTTACTTTGCATTTGTCAAACCTGATTATTTTTCCTCTGACCTTGTAAAAATATCTCTTGAGTTTTAGAAAAGAAGCCATTCAATTGCACATACCCACTCTGTCCATTTTGAGCAGAACTTCAAAAATAATGTAGTGTTTCATCATCTCCTGACACAGAAGAAATGGAATGAAATATTTTAGGAACCAAGATGGGGGGATAGCAAGAGGCAGCATGTCACCGGCGCTCTGAGAGTTGGAGCTCGGCTGGCGGGAAGACTGCATCTTGAAAAGAAAAGCAGGGCAGCCAAAACTCAACAAAACAATGAGAACCAAAGTGCAGCAGAATGCGAGACAGTGGAAAGAGCGGAGGGCGGTAGGGAGCTCAAAGCATTTTACCTGGAGACAAAGGCGCCATCTTGGCTGAGCCACACCAGCACCGCAGCCCCCCCCGAATCCTCCAGCAAAGAAACAGCTGATTCTTGTGAGACCAGCGATTATAGTCCACCATTGAAAGCAGTCGACATCGGACCATGATGAAACCCAAGTCGAACCAGATCCACACCTACAACAGTGACGACTGCAAAGGATGGGACGTGAGCCTCTGCCCCAGCAAAGAAAGTGACGGGGAGAGACATAGATGAGGCGACCAGGTACGGGAGCAGCCCAACACTGAGAGAACAAGCGGGTGAAGCATGGCCCTCCTGGAGTAGCCTAGCACCGGCACAGAATACCCCAGTCTAGAGGATATAGACGGATGTGGCGTGGCCCCCCAGAGCCGCCCATTAGCGAGAACGTGAGTGAGTATGATAAAGGGAGGCAGTGTGTCGCCGGCATTTCGAAACTCGGAAATTGGCCAGTGGGAAGACTGCTTCTTAACAAGAAAAGTGGGGCAGGCAAAACTCAACAAAACAAAGAGAGTTGAAGAGCAGCAGAGTGAGAGGCAGCAGACAGAGTGGGGTGGGGGGGCTAAACAGAACTCCACGCATTTCACCTGGTAAGTAGAGAGCGGAGGTGAAGGTGCCATTTATGTGGGGCCACGCCTACACCGTGACTCCTGAAGATCAACAGCAAAGAGATAGCAGATCCTTGTGAAACCAGATACTATAGACCACCATTGAATCTGATCAACTTCGGAACATGATGAAGCCCAAGTCAATCCAGACCCATACCTACAATGACAATGGTTTCAAGGGGTGGGCCGTGAGCCTCTCCTCCCACAATGAGTGTGATGAGGAGAGACAAAGAAGAGGTGGCCATACACAGGAGCAGCTCAATTCTGAGAACATGAGCTAGCGAGCCACGGCCCCCCATGAGCAGCCCAACACCCTCCTGGAACACCCTAGAACTGAGGACATAGGTAGATGAGACATGGTCCCCTCCCCAGTGGCCCAGCACTGAGAACACGGGCGGGTCAGCCCCCAGCCCCGCTCCTAGAGGCCCCCCTGCACTGGGAACGTGTGGCGGGCGAACCCTCGGCCTCACCCCCAGAGACCCCCACCCCCAGAGAACCCCTCCCTTCTGTGCTGGGGACGTGGGGCGGGTGAGCCCTCAGCCCTTCCCCCAGAGAACCCCTGGTGCTGGGGACGCGGGGTGAGTGACCCCTCGGCCCTGCCCCAAAGACCCCCTGGCACTGGGGATGTGGGGCAGGTGAGCCCTTGGCCCTGTCCCCGGAGACCCCCTGGAGCTGTGGACACGGAGGTGGGCAAGCCCTCAGCCCCACCCCTGAAGAACCCCTCCCCCTGGTGCTGGGAACATGGGGTGGGTGAGTCCTTGACCCCACCCCTGGAGACCCCCCCGGTGCTGGGGATGTGGGGTGGGTTAGCCCTTGGCCCCGTCCCCGGAGAACCCCTCACCCCGGCACTGGGGATGCAGGGCGGGTGAGCCCTCGGCCTTGCCCCTGGAGACCCCCTGGCGCTGGGGACACAGGGCGGGTGAGCCCTTGGCCCCGCCCTCAGAGAACCCCTTACCCTGGTGCTGGGGACACGGGATGGACAAGCCCTCGGCCCCACCCCTGGAGAACCCCACCCCAGCACTGGGGACACGGGGTGGGTGAGCCCTCGGCCCCACCCCCGGAGAACCCTTCTCCCCACCAGTGCTGGGGACACAGGGTGGGGAGCCCTGGGCCTCGCCCCCGGAGTTCCCCAGTGCTGAGGTCATGGGAGGATGAACCACGACCCCGCACAGGAGGGACTCCAGACAAAAAGAGAAAATCTCAGATGAGTGAAAAAGGCAAACTAACTGGGGGAGATGGGAGGGAAGGAGAGGGAAACAAACTGGTGCACAGGATGGACATACACAAAGATATCAAAGTCATCTACTATGCTGAAAATGGGAAGGAGAGAGGGGGAGGCAGGGGGGTGGGAATTGGGTAGGGCTAATTGACCGATGAGTGCATGTATACATCAACCACCCTCAAATCCTTCAAGATGTATGATTGCAATGCACTAATAAAATGATAATAAAAAAGAAATATTTTCCTAAGAAGTAAAGACTCTTGAAAGATGGAGGAAGGCTCAAAGTTCAAAATGCTGACCATTTCATCTGCCCTTGACCTCTGAGGAAAGGAGTGGGATTCACATAACCTTTCAAAAATATTTCCTTCCATTTGGAGTCATTTGCTCACAATGCTTCTCCTTATTCCCTTCAAGAGTTTCTGTGACATGTCATTTATCTGAAGACTTTTCCCTCCACCCTGTAGAGGTTATTCATTGTGTGTGTGTGTGTGTGTGTGTGTGTGTGTGTGTGTGTGTGAATTGTGCTCTGATTTTTAACGTATTCATCAGCACCCCATAAGGGTATGTATGGACAGGTCAAATAAAAATAAAGCTATTTGCTATTTTTTCATAGTTCTAATGAAAGGTTTGATGAAGAAAGGGTTTTAAATTACTGTTTCAATGCTGTGTTCCTTGTTAATAATTTGAAAAGCATATGTATTGTACATTTTGTATTTTGTTCAGTAAGAGACAAAAAAGTTTATTTTGCATATGATCCTTAATTAATCCTTTTCTGTGACTAGGGCTCCTTCGTAAAATATAAGATGGTTGACCACCCACATATTATATATTTCTCTACTGTTGTGTCCTCTAAGCAAATCAACCATGATGTTCTTCTTGTCTTTCACTCCCTAAGTGAATTCGCCTATGTGAAAACCGCCTGGGACTCCCTAGACAAAGCGTTCTCACATGCACTGTGGTGTCCTCATCTCCTGCTGTTTCCATCTGGAGAACAAGGAGTATTCTCCTCCTTAATCTGCTACATTGGTACCCAACCCAGCTTCACTGCTGCTATTATGGACCAGGTTCTCAACTTCCTCCAGCAATTATTTTCAGAGCACAAAATCAACTTTGTTATTGACTAAAGGAGCATTTTAAAAAGGGTTCCCAGGAATTCTAGTTCTGCAGGATTCTTCATGGGAAAGGTTCTATGGGAATATAAATTTGATACAGTGTGCATCCTCTGTCCCTCCTTGGAGATTCTCAATGCACAATATGTTAATGCTTCTGAGAATTCTGACTGTGCCAGACCTGTTTACTTTTGTTTCTTTGTCATATCCCAACTATATTTGATCACTGAGCTCCTTTTAATCTTGTAGCACATTTTATCATTTGGCAAAACACCCTTGGGGAGAGGCTGGGAAAGGATTTAGGGGCACAGCTCAGTTTGTCTGCATGAAGCATGGTATGCAAGGACTTACTCTTTTTTGGGGGAGGGGGGAGTTACTAAAGACTAAACCCAGGGGTGCTCTACCTCTGACCTATACCCCCAGCCCTTTTTATTTTTTATTTTGAATCAGGGCTTCACTACATTGCTGAGACTGGCCTCAAACCTGTGATCCTCCTATCTTAGCCTCCTAAGTACTGTAATTACAGGTGTGCACAACTGTGCCCAGCTAGACTTACTTTTAAATCTAGCTTTTCAGGTCCTGTTTTATTAGTGAAATATGAGCCCCATGGCACAAGGCCTTTTATCAAGGACTTGGATTAGTTTTGTTCACTGCTGAATCTCCAGTGCTCTAACAGGGTCTGATATGTATTTGATACTCAATAACTATTTGCTGAATGAAAGGCCATGTGCATTCTGGGATCATGGACACCACGACTGTCTTAGTTCAGTCCCATGGGTGTCTCTAGTTTCTATCTGAATCTGGACTTTTGCCAGTTGACTGAATTCCTTAACTGGTTTTTTCTTCTCCCAGGTTTAAGAACCAGAACCTCTTGATTTTTCATCTTTAGAAATTGTGTGGTGTACACTTATTCCATTCATGGCTCCCCATTAAATTTTGACACAATTCTTATGTGTTTGGGTAAAATTTCTCTCTTTTGAGTCTTGCCTCTCAGTGTTGAAGTCAACACTCAAATTTCCAGGCTCTCTTGCACATGAGGCATGACAAACACAAGAAAAGATAGTTGTGAGGAAATAAGTTTGTTGCTCAGTAAGAGGTTTGGTTGAGGCCCGCTCCAGATGCAGAAACAGCTGCATGGTTGGAGCCTTCAAGTCAAGTAGCACAATTGTATAGGAGTGTCCATGGTGTGGAGAATATTTTTTGTAAAACGTATCTTACAGCTGGGCATGGTGGCGCATACTTGTAATGCCAATATTTGGGCAGCTAAGACAGGCGGATCACAGGTTCAAAGGCAGTCTTGGCAACTTAATGAGGCTTTCAGCAACTTTGTGAGATCCTGTTTGCAAATAAAAATAAAATAGGACTGGGGGTGTAGCTCGAAGGTAGAATGCCTCTGGGTTCTATCCCAGAACCACAAAAAACAAACAAAAACATAACTTACATAGGAAACAATCATGACTCAATTATTTATATTTGGATCACTGTTAATAAAGTTATGTGGTCTCATGGGTCAGAAGGAGGGCACTGATTACTTGAATTTACAATCATGGTGAACAATGTTGTCCTCTAGGACTGAATGCATACTTTTAGGGTATTTCTGGTATAAGTAAATAAATAAATAAATAACATTCTGGTATAAATAAATAAATAAATAAATAAATAAATAAATACATTTATGTACTGGGAATTGAACTCATGAGGATTCTTCCAAGCTATATCCCCAGCCCATTTTATTTTTTATTTTTGAAGTAGGATCTCTCTAAGTTGCTGAGGCTGGTCTTGAACCTGCAATACTCCTATCTTAACCTCCCAAGTACTGGAATTACAGTGTGCACCACTGTGTCCAGCTATTGATATGCCTTTAAAAGAATGCATGATATATAGAGCATGCAAAAAATGAAGCATTATAATAGTACTCTAACACAGTTACTGAAAATAACATTCACAAGTCAAGGCATTCTGAGCTTTCAAAAAAGATTTATATCTTTTGAACACTAAAGAGACTCAGAGCTTTCTCGGGGATCATTACAAAAACCAAATCACAGTCATCAGCACAGAAAATAGCTTTGTTGTTTCTTCTTGTTCTTTGATAGATAATGGGAAATTCGGTCAGGGTGATCTAATTCAGAGGAAAATCTGTTTACCCCAAAGGCAGACAATGTAGAAAAGAAATTTGTGAATGTTGTCTTGGATAAGCTATGTTGGTGTAAGCTTTCTTTTGCTATTTTAAAAGTAACAGGTTGCCGGGCATGGTGGCACATGCTTGTAATCCCAGTACTTTGGGAGGCGGAGACCGGAGGATCCGGGTTCGCGGCCAGCCTCAGCTCTCTCTCTCTCTGTCTCTCTCTCTCTCTCCTTAGTGAGGCCCTCCGCAACTTCGTGAGACCTGGTTTCAAAATAAAGTATAAAAAATAGGGCCGGGGGTGTAGCACGGAGGTAGAACGCCCCTGGGTTCCATCCCTGGTACCACACAAAAAAAAAAAGTAACAGGTTCATCAGGATACAAGAGGTATGTTAGATAACAGAGAAGAATCCCCAGTGGAGCAAGGGAGGTGGTCTAAGGGAGAGTAGTGGTGGGATAATTTATAAAGGAAACACTTCAACTGGCATTATGTACATATGTGAGAATACCAATACAAATCTCAATATCATGTATGGGGAAGGGGAGGGGTTGGAGAGGGAGCTGGGGGAAGCTCATCAAGTGTTGTATGCATGTGCATCACTATCACTTTGAACTACATTATGATGTGAAACTACAATGAACCAATAAAAGTATATAAAAATAAAAGTGACAAATTCAAAGCTCAAAACCATGAAGAGACTCGGGGTTTATAAAATATGCAATGAATACTATCCCCAGTGGCTTGGTGAGGATGAATTGTATTCCCATCCAGTGATTGTTTTGAACACTTTTGCTATGTAATTACCCATTTTTAAATGCTGCTCATTTGTAATCCACCAAAAATTTACTTAAAAATATGCAAAGTATTCATAGTACCCAAGTGTCCAAGACCTAGAATATTGGACCACTTTTCAGGGCTATTTGAACTAATAACAGAGAATTCAGACTTAGTAAAATGCTGTACAACTCTTGCCTTCTTCTGTAGTTTGGATTGTGGTTTGTCCTCCAAACATTCATGTGCTGGAATCTTGATCCCAATGTAGTGGTACCATTAAGAGATTGGGCTTGGTAGAAGGTAATTAGGTCATAGGGCTCCACTGAATGCTGTCTCACGGGAGTGGATCAGGTCTGGGTTAGGTCTTATAGGAGTGGGTTATTTCCCATGACAGGGTTGTTATAAAAGCCTGAGCCCAGCTCCTCCCCTCTCCTGCTTCCTTGCTTATACACCTGCCCCTTCAAAATGTGACTGGTTCCCTTTCTGCTTCTCTGCTGTGTTGCGATGCAGTTGGAGGGCCCTGGCCAGGATTCTGGGGATGCCGTGCTGTTTGGATCCTCTAGTCACCAGAATCATGAGCCAAATAAACCTCTTTATGTTACCCAGCCTCAGGTATTTTGTTATAGCAATACAACATGGACTAAAACACTGTGTCCCTTCCCACACAGTTCATCCTTGTAACAACTGGTTCTGCCCAGCCAGTTTCATTTCCCTATAACAACTGCTCCTTTTCCTTCTCTTTGTGGGTTGCCACTGTATAAAAGGAAGACACAGTTATGATTGCTTTAAAAACAGCTAAGAAGAACATGAGATTTTACCAAAATGGAGAAAAAATGATATTGACCAGGGGAGCATGCTTCTGTACCCCATTCTAAAGAAGTCAAATGAATCTTATTTATATACTGTGGCATTATACCATGGGAGAGCATGTTTCCAAGGTGACGTGATTATAGGATGGGTTAGTGCTGGGTGAACCAAGGTGTGCCAGGAGTTGTTAGCATGGAGGAGGTCGGGATGGCAGTGAGTGGCATTCTTCCATGGTAGCTGCACAGCAAGGTTGTCAATAGAAGCGCTTTTTCTTGCCTTACTCAGGCAGATGTTTCATTAGCCCAGTGTTTCCTGCTTCTCTTGTAGGCAAAGGACATCGTGGGTGCTGGAGAAGGAAGACATTCTTTTAGCACTGCTGGTGAGTTTTCCATTCAAACCCAGTCAATGATCAGCTGACATGGAGAACTACTCACTTCTCTGAGCTACCAGACGTCTGGTCTATCTGTGAAGTTTCTCTTTCCTCTGGAGGGTTCGAATGCACCCTAGTAAGGGCAGAGCTGTGATAGCAGTGGGAATGGGATCAGAGCAAGGGGCCAGGGTTGGGAACTGCAGGCAGTGGGCCCTGTACACAGGGCAGGTGAGACAGTGCAGCTCTGTGCTCCTGGCCAAGAAAGAGAGGAAAGAGCAGAAGACACAGTTCCCAGCCCTGGACTGGCCCCACCACTCACAGCTCTGAAAAATCAGACATGCTTTGTGGATCTGTCTTGGCACATTCAATTTAGGTTATTCGATTCCCTTAATACTTTAAAATTTGCATTTGCAAAGAAAAAGATACAGTAAAAAAAGTATATATAATAGAACCCTGTGCAATCAGTGCTATAAAGCACTTTAAAAGGAAATAAGCCATTCCCCAGACATTTTATCGAGGAACATAAAAGAGCAACAACATTTTTATAGTATATATTTTACTTTAAATTTTTATTGAAGTAATCCAATGAATATGACAAACTGAAAGAGTGATTATTTTGTTTTGAATTAAACTAATTTGTCTATTTATTCAAACTCTAAATCATGCAGAAAGAAAAACATGGAGCCTAAGTCATCCTCCAATTTTGGAGTCAAATTTTTTTTACTGTTTATTCATGAAGTATTTTCAGCAAGTCATCCACAGTTTTTAAATGATTTAAATGAGAGGACGCTGGAGATAAGTGGAGGAGAAACTCTGAGCATAAGTTCTGGCTTCTTCTTTTTATCTTCTTGAGCTTCATAAACAGCCAGGCTAGTGGTAGAGAAAACTGATATAATTAGTGTGATGAAATATGTGGAGGACCAAGAACCTTCAACTATGAAGACTTCAGAATGCGGATGATCAGGGAGAAATTTAAAGTATGGGATGAGCCAGGTATGGTGGTGTATGCCTATAATCCTAGTACTTGGGAGGCTGAGACAGGAGTATCACATGTTCAAGGACAGCCTCAGCAACTTAGCAAGACCCTGTTTCAAAATGAAAAATAAAATAGGGCTGGGGGTGTAGCTTGGGGGTAGAATGCTCCTGGGTTCATTCCCCAGTATAAAAAAAAAGTATGGGGTGAAGGATTACAATAGCTCAGGAGGTCTTATGAAATGATGATGATGAAGACATGTTTTCTCTCATATGTGGAAGCTAGGGAGTAAACGGGATACAAGAGACACTTTAGATAATGAAGGAGTTACCCCAGTGGAGTGATCGAGGGGGTCTTGGGGGAGGTTGGCGGTGAGGGAGGGAGACTTAATGAAGGAAACACTTCCACTGTTATTATGTACACATGTGAAATTACCAAAGCCAATCTTGATATCATGTATGGGGAAGAGGAAGGAGTGGAAAGGGAGCTGGAAAGGAGCTGGGGGGATGCTCACCAAGTATTGTATGCATGTGTGTCCCTATCACTCTGAGCTTCATCATGATGTGAGACTACAGAGATGGCAAATTGTATTTTCCTTTGTTAGAGCATGGATTATTTCATTGCTAAGAACAACTATCTGTGATTTTTCTAAAACACTTCAGCCTAGCATATTTCTGGGTAGTCAATGTTATTCTTATATGCTTTTAATTTTTATCTTGGTTTGATTGGCACCTTTCTCAATAACATTGACATGATCTTCTATTTCTCCCATTCTCTGCAATATATACATTCATCTTTGTTATAACTTTGTTTCTATATAAAAATTATATAGAAAATATAGAAGCAATAAAATCCTCATTTCTGAGTAGTAAATCATTCTAGAATCTGAAAGACTAGAGGGATTATTGTAAAGCAGTAAGACTATCTGTCACATAGGAATATTTGTTAAGTGAATGAATAAGGGAAACCCCTTCATTAAAAGCCCTTTTCTCTTCCATAGATATTACGATGGGAGAGGTGCTGTGGCCTCTTTCCCTTTAATTCAGATCAGATTGTCTGAAGAGGAGAATTAAAACTAACAGGTGGCTTGGTGGCAGCTTTAACAAAATTTTATTAGAAAGTCAGTAGGAAATAGAAAAGAGAAGAGAAAAAGCAGCGTGCCTGGAAGACACGCTGGAGAGCCCAAAAGTGGAACTCTGCTCCTCCCTCAGACCCCGACCCCTTAAATACAGTTTTCACATTATATGTTCTTATCAGCGTTACCAAGGCAATGAGCTAGTAACTTATTTCTTAGGCATAACTTATTCCTTAGGCAGGTGGTGCCTTCTAGTCTACTAAGTGCACTTACTAAGTGCAGAGGTCAATAATCTACCTTGATTGTACCCATATTGTATTGGTTGTCTATCAACTATGGGCACTTTGATGTAACACATGGAGTTTGCCTTTCTCATACTGAGGCCGAGTCATAAAGAATAGGAGGGAAACAGAGGCACTAGCTGTAGCCAGTGCAGCTGTGTATAATCTTTAAGAGCAAGGCATAAGGCCCTTGCTATCTTTAAGGTTTTAAAATGTGCTAAGCAGAGTCACTGTGATCTTAGGGCTAAAGCCTTAACTCCCTCTATGGTGTTTTTAAGTCTGTGTGCTTCTAAGGCTATAGGCTTCAATTGTCTTTACATTCTTACTATGGGTTAATAATTTAGAACAAAAGGGCAGAAGAAGAAGGGAGGGGGAGCTCTTGGAATGTAATGGACAGAGCTACCGCCTCTCCCTGCCTGAATGACTGTCTTTTACATTTTACTAGAAATAATATCAGAGCAATTTTCCAATACTGGCACAATAGAGAATTGTATTAGTGAAAACACACATCACCACTTTTCCCATATATCCCCATTCTTAAAATACCCTGGAGAAATGATCGGGTCAGGTGCCACTGTTAGTCCCGCATGCTGATGAGGAAACTGCAGTTCAGAGTTTGGAAAGAGTTGTTTACAGCTGGTGAGTGGCAAAGCTGAGGCATGGCCCCAGTTAGATGACTCAAAATTCTGTGCTTTTTTTTCCACTTTAAATTGTGTGTGTGCATGTGTGTGTATGCACATGTGCAGGGGTGTGTGTGTGTGTGTGTGTGTGTGTGTGTACAGACAGTGAAGTACCCCAGTTCTCGGTGACTTGAATGGTACCTAACTGTGGTTAGGTACCATTCAACCACTAGACGTTGAATGGTTTGTAATAATCATATTGGGTCACATGATTATTTGATTTATATTTGCTTACATTTTCCAGCTCTACCTTTGGCCTCTGATTTTGTAAATTTCATTTTATAGCACATCACTATGTCTGGAATACTCACTAAAAAAGAAAGTTCTGATTGGAGAAATGAGGACAATGAAAGAGAAAAGAAGCATTACTGAAAGGCTACAGTCTCTTGCCTTTGATTTGGAGAACTTTCTCAGGCTAGCAATGTTCGTCCATCTCACGTGTCTATCCTTCTACACATGTGCATACATTTCAGAGGGACATTAGTGAGTTTAAAATAATAAATAAACATTTGTGCTTCTACTTCTCTCTTCTGCTCAGTGATGGGTTCTCAGTTTTTTAGTGGAAATGACCAGTTACACAACCAGCAGGACAAAGGAGCAGCAAGGATTTTCTTGGCAGAAGCAGCAGCCCAAAAAACTAAAACAAACTTGCACACCAGGGTTGTGTTGTTCCTGGACCTTGGAGAAAATAGTGGAGATTGAGAGGTCTTGAGTCTTGCCAGGGAGGGGCCTGTGCTTTCTGAGTGCGACCTTTTCCTGTGGTATGTAGCCTTTGGAGGCAGTAGAACATAATCTAATTTTTCAAATGATGATTCCCTTTCTCTTTCCTTGTCACAAATTTGTATGAAGACATAAGACCTGAAGATACATTATACTTTTAACCTTTTCTGCAGTCCAGGAGTTGATCACAGGGAGAACACGGCAACATTGTCTGTTTATGTAATGTATTGTTCCTGAGAACCATCTATGCTTTGGAGCTGGCTCAGCGATGTGTCAATCTCTGTGGGCTGTTCTTGTCCAGTTGCAAGAGCAGAATTGGGAGCTCCTGCCTCTAAGGCAGGCTGGAATAGCTGCTGAGCCCATTTTTGCAACTGCTACATGAGCGTGTTGCCTGAGATCTTGGGTCCCATGAGAAAGGGAGATGGAGCCTCCCAGCTTGTAACAGTGAGGCAGAAATGGCCCTAAGGAATCCTCATCCATAGTCCTCTTCTCAGGATACTTCCTGCCACATAGACGGCTTTGCTTTCTCTCATGGCACTCTGATTCCCTGGCCGCAAGACTAAACAAGTTGAATGCACTGATCTCACAGGAATGATCATATATATACCAGATAAAAGAGAACCATAGACCTCTGAGGTAGCCAGACTTGTGACTGAATATCTATTGTGATCTTCTCTTGGGGACATAACACACAGAAGCCAGTGAAATAGAGAGAGTAGTAGAGGAACAAGAAGACACAGCACCTGGGTCAACTGCAGAGCCCCTGCAGGAGGGGAAGAGGCAGCTTCTGCTAAGGGAACCCCATAACCAGACTTAACCTAGAGAGCATTGCATTGGGCCCAGTCTCCTTTATGAGAACTAACCAAACCACTTGTAGCTCAGCTGGCCCATTGGCTAGAGTGTCTGGCACGGGTCTCATACCAAAAGGTCTCTGTAGAGGGCTGTAAGGCCACAGCTGTCTACATGGGTGACTGCCCATGATAGGAGCCACTAGTATACCACATTTTTGTGGGTAAAAGGGCTCTCCCTTTCTCATAGGGACTTGGGGTGTCTCCCACTTCCATGGGGTTTTCTCTTCCTCATAGGGACTTGGGGCATCTCCAGTTTCTGTGGGTTCTGAGGGGGCTATCACTTGGAACTGTACTGGCCCCAGCCAAGTATGTAGTTGTTCTGACAAAGGGCTACTAAAACACCGTGCTTGTTCTAAATACACACCCCACTTCATCAAAGTGGGCGTTTGGGCTATCCCTGTTCGGGGTTCTGAGTCCAGGACCTCAGTCAGCCTTCAATAGGTAGGTGGTCTGCACCATCACTGACCCATTACAGTACCTGTAATGGGTTCACAAGCTAAGAGGGCAGCATACATGACCACTAACTCTTTTTCTTTGCCTCTTTCCATAGCTGTGAACAAAATCCAGTTGGGCCATTCCTAGCTCCTTGCTCTGCCATAACCCCCATCCAAAACCCGCATCATCCACTTGGAGTGTTAGCAGGAAAGGAAGGGTGGGTCTACTATCTGCAGAGATTGTGCCTTTGCCACCGCCCTCTTGGTGGCAGCAAATGCAGTTTCCATTTCAGGGGTCCAATCCCAAGTTGCCCCCTTACAGATAAGATGGTGTAAGGGGTGCATGAGCATAACTAGGTGGGGTATAAACATTATAAAATCCCCAAAGACCCAGATACATCTGTAACTGTCTGACCATTTCTGGCCGAGGATACTAAATATCTTATCTATTATTGCTTCAGGTATCACCTTTGTCTTATCTGACCAGACAACTTCCAAGAATTTGACAGACTACCCAGGTCCCCGGACCTTGTCTTTGTTGAAAGCCCACCAATTCCTGGAGAGTAGCTTGGAGGCTGCATGCCGCTGCTTCTAACTCTGCAAGAAAATCAGAGGTTAGCATAATGGTACAACCGTACAGCCTTAGGCTTCTGCCAGGAGACTAAATCCTGTGCTACCAGTCTGTGCCACAAGGTGGGACTATATAGGTATCCCTCAGGCAATACCAAAAAGGTCCACTGGCGCCCTTCCCAGGTAACAGCAAATCGTTCTTGGCTTTCTGGGCAGTCTATAGAGAAAAATGCATTTACCAAGTCTACAACATAATGGAACTGTCCCAGTTTGTGTGACAGGTGATCCATTGATTTTGAGATGTTTAGTACCACTGCATGCATGGGCAGTGTCACTATTTAGCTCCTGATAGTCCACTGTTATACGCCAGGAACAATCAGGTTTTTGCACTGTCACATGCAGGAACTGAATGGGCTATGAGTCTGGTGGATTACACCTGCCTCTTCTAGTTTCAATATCATCTGTTCAATTTCCTCATGTCCCCCTGGTAGCTTGTACTGTCATACATGCACAGTCCTCATGACTTAAGGAATTGCAAGGGAACATGATGGGGATGTCCTCTAGTGATGGTCTTTACCACGTGCACCAAATTCTTTGATAGTTGTTTGTACAGTCAATCCTTGCAGCACATCTATCCACAGGATAGACTTACCTATAGGGGATATATAAATGTCGTATTGCTTAGGAGGCAGATGTTCTATTCCTAAAGTCACTGGGGCACATTGAACTATAATGAGACGGCTCTTATAACCTTCTATGGTAGCCTTAGGCCTGGTAAACTTGTCTGGGTTATCAAAGAGGAGGGTGCTGTCAGCTCCTATATCAACTAGTGCCAGAATACATTGCACATTGCAGGAGGACCAGTAAATAGTCAATTCTACATGCTGCCTCAGGTCAGCCAGGTCCCCTGCCAACCCAGTACCCTGGCCGAGTCCCTAATCTGGGAGAAAGTCAGGCACATGAATCTCTTTAGCTAGTCCCTTGGCCTTTTTCAGAGGTAAAGGGGTGTGCCTTTGGTTTGGGCAGAGCTGCTGCCAGAATGCCAGGAGCACTTCATTGGGTTGGCAGTCTATCTTCTCTGCCAGTCCAGTCGTCAATAAGTCAAAACCACCTCTGTCACAGACTCTTTGTCTCCTGCCTTATTCTTTTGTACCTTGGGCACCCGATGTCGCTGAGAGACCTTTCATCTTGCTATGGCCTGCAATTGGGCGGTGTGCCCCTGCCAGTGCACTTCCAGTTCTCCCAGCTGGGCCAAGGCGGTCATCACTATGTGCATGGGTTGATCAATATTTGGGGCCTAGAGGGCAGCCATGGTACCAAAAGTGCCCTGGAGGCCAACTGCTAGGAAAAGATCTTTCCTAAGGGCTGTAAATGTCTCTTCATCTAGGCTAGAATACTGAGTTTCAAACATCATCTTTCTCATGCTTATCAGCATATAATATGTACTACATCAAAATAAGTAGTCCACGTACTCACAGTCTCTGGCAACTCGCCAGCATTTTTCTAAACCGTGCAGGCAACAACCGTGAGCCAATTAATCAGAGTCTGATTCCTGACTTACACATTAGTCACAGACACATTCTGCGGCCACTGCCTCAAGGAGGGTACAGTGGTTATACTAGCCAACTGGATCATTTCAGTTGGGTTCAGTTCATTATTATCAGCCCCATCGTCCCACAGGTGCAACAGCCATGCAAGGGCCATTTCCCCCATCTTTTGCTTACATTGCTTTGCCAAATCACATAATTCCATGATATATATTGAGACATGGTGGTGTGTCAGGTAGACTGCTGGGATCCTGCAGCCCCTCCCTCAGGACCCAAAGCCTCCTCTATCTCCACCTTCTGCCTTATCAGGGGCCAGAGTGACGGAGGGAGCCTATGGACTACTGGAGCGAGAAGTCAGAGTGAACTAACAGGCCATGCAGAACTTGTCCAATGGCCGCTAGACCTTGCTTTAAGTCTTCTTCCTGTCACTGCGGCTGGTGGACCCCTTGCCTCAGCTCCTGAATGTCGCAGCTGGCATGTTGCAACGTCACTAGGAACATTCAGGCTACCTGTCCAACTGCCTCTCAGTGCCACTGGAACATTTGGCTCCAGTGCCTCTAGCACCCACTGGACCTCATTCAGCTGGGATGTACATTGTCCCAATCTTCTGGTAGGGTCCACATCGCCAGATAGTCTGCTACTGGGAACCACAGGGAGGTTTCATGGGGAGGGGCTACGCCTCCTACACCCTGTGTTTTTCCTCTGGGGGCTGCTCCTCCAGGGCAGTGCTGGGGGTACTCACCCCATCCTACAGACTATGCCATTTGTCAGGGCCTGTTCCGGGGCCAGATGGGGGTGCAGGCAAGGTGTTGGCAGTGAGATCCCCAGAGAGAAGAAAGCATGTGAAGTCGCCATTAGAAGAACAAACGGTAGCCTTATTTTACAGACCTGTCCTTTATATAGGGTTCTGGGCAAAAAGGAGCATGTCCATGTCAGTGTGACGTGCACATGCGTATTACATTTTATCTAGTCATATACCTAAGTGCACATCTTTGGCTGTGCAGGGTGAGCAGGGTCTTGTCCTCACCACTGGCCTGTACTTCCTCTGGGTTCCACAGTATTCTATACAGTTAGCCTTACTCTGGTGCTAAAACAGAATATAAACATTACAAGAAAACTATATAGTTGAAATTTTCTTAACAAGTTTTATAAAATCTATTATGTATAACATATATACGTATATGCCAATATACATATACATATATATATATATGTATATATCAATATATAATGCATCATGACCAAGTGGGGTCAATCACAGGAATGAAAGCTTGATAAAAACCTTGAAAATCAGTGTGAATTAACTGTGACAGATAAAACAAAAACAACATATGACATCTCAATAGAAGCAGAAAAAATATTTGACAAAATCTAACATCCATTCCTCATAAAAACTCTCAACAAACTGAAGAACTTCCTCAATTTGATCAAGGAGACCAAATCATACTTGATAGTGAAATACTTAATACATTTCCTCTGAACTCAGAGACAAGGCAAGGTTGTCTGCTCTCACTACTTCTATTCAACCTTGTACAGGAGGTTGTTGCCATGCAACATGACAAAGAAAAGGTATGGAAGACATCCAGATCAGAAAGGAAGGGGCAAAGCTATCTGTCTCCACAACTGATAGTATCATCTATGTGGAAAAATCAGATGGAGTCAACAGAAAAGCTACTGCTATAACTAATAAGTATATGCATGACAGAAGATCAATATATAAAAATAAATTGCATTTATACAATAGCATACTATTCAGCAATAAGAAGGAAGAAACAGCCAATAGTCTCAGCAGTGTTAGATGAACTTCAAAAATGTTATGCTGGAAGAAGCCACATATAAAATTGTATGTACTCTATTCTTCCATTTATATGAAGCTCTGGAACAGAAAAATAATCTGACTTGTGTTTATAGAAATCAGATCAGTGGATGGCTTGAGGAGTGAGTTGAGAAAAATTTACTTCAAGGAGAACAAGGGAACTTTCTGTCTTTGGACCTGTTGTGTGTCTTGACAGGACCTTAGGTTACAACTGTGTATGCATTTGTTAAAATTCATCAAAGTACTTAGTATCTGTGCATTTTACTGTTGCAAATTCTCCCTTTCTCTCTGCTGCAAGGTTATACCAGCTGCTTAAGTGCTAATTTTCTCACAACAGCCCCCCCCAGCTTTCTCATGCAAAATGAGGAATGACTTTAAGCTTTCAAAACTATAGCTCATCTGGACATTGAGTTCCCTTCCAACTCTAGATTTTTGTGTGGGTTGTTATTTGTATTGCTTTTATTCATCAGACCATCTGTTTGAAAACTCTTGGAATCCAGTTGTACTCTGAATGAATTCAAGTAGAGCTACAGGGGAAGAAATAGAAGAGTTCAACTGTGTTCTGTTCTTTTTGGTGGAGATCAAAAGCAGTGGCTGATTTTCCTGAAGTGGTTGAGTCAGTATGGAGGATCCCAGTTAGCGGAGGAAGCATCTCAATTCCAGAGTGGGACCCTGTTTGCATCTCGCAAACCCTGTAGATGCAAAGTCAATTGTCAGGCAAGTATGTCGGCACCTGGCTGTCAAGATGGAATGTGCATGTGTTTTCCCATATCCTGGAATATTTTCCCCAAAGCCTAAATTCTTCTATACAATTGGTCGATGTATATGTAAATCAAAGAAAGCACATTATAAGACTTTGTAAAGGAAGTCAATTCATATATTGAAAATCCTCAATAAAAGAAATTTTGGAAGCCCAGGGTCTAGAAACTCCTACATCTTTATTAAAATGTTGACAGCATTAAGATAAACATCTTCTGCAGGCTCCCCAAAGGTTCTCTTAAATGGCCTGTATTTGACTTCATCATTACATTTGTTTTCTCCCCAGTAGTTCGTCAGAATGATTTTCTTATGGGAAGTGGCAACCTACACCCCACTGCTCCTGTTTCCCCCTTATCTTTTATGAAAAAGGTACTTCACTTTCAAACCCCTTTTATATAACTGATTTAATTAATGGTGATAACCACAGCCATCCTTCTCTCAGTGCAAAGACCTACTCACAGCTAGTAACTAACAAGAACATATCGTTATGGCTCGAAGTTAAGATTTCAGGAACAAACTGAGCTGTAAGCTTATAATAAAATCCCATTTATTTCTTTCACCCTATTTCAGCAGCATTTCAAAAGCAATTTAGATCATTGGCAGGTGGTATGGTGATTTGTGGATTATTTAATATGTCTTTGTTAGCTTTTAGACTTTAGGCAATGTCTTTGTTACTGTAGCTCAGTGGTTAGAATTGCATTACATTAAAAACTCAGCACTTGATATATTATCCATCATATTTTTTCTCTCAAATTAGATTCCAAACAGTTTTTTGAGATTAATCCCATAACTATAACATGTATCCATTAAATTGTTCTTACAATGAGGTGATGTAGATTCAGTTGAAAGCATATTCTCCTTCCTCCAGAGTCCCATAGTACACTGTGCAGTTTACATGGCCTGAAATTAGGAGCTGGTAAACTTTCAGAAGTGGAGTGCTACGTTGCTGAAACAAATTTGTAGTTATGCAGTCAGCTCCTATCCCATCACCCATGGTGGTTATTTCACAACTTTTTCACTTTTCTCATGGGAGGGTATTCATGTCATTGGTGGGTTCTCAGGAGGAGAGGAGATGTACTGCTGTGGTCAGTATTCCTGTGGTCCCTCTGTGGTCCTGTGACTGCCTTTGGCTGACCATCATCACGGGGTCTTTTGCTTCTTCTGTTGACTGTAACTTCTGGTGTGCATTTCTTAGCAGAATGCCATTGGTATACATATAATGTAGGTACTCAATATATATTTGATGAGTAGTTTCCCTATCTCCAAGAGAAGTACACTAGTTTAGTGCTCTTTAAGTAATGGTGAATGGACATAGATTTAGTAGATGTTGTATGTTAGCATGCTATTTCCAAAAAGTCATACAAATTGAATATCCCTAATTTGAAAATCAGAAAATTTTAAATCTGAACTATTTTGAGCACTGACATGACACAACAGGTGGAAAATTCCACACTGTGACCCATTGTTTCATACACAAAATCATTAAAAATGTAGGATAAGCCAAGTGTGGTGGTGAACACCTGCAATTCCAGTATTTGAGAGCCTGAGACAAGAGGAACACAGGTTTGAGGCCAGTGCACGATAACTCAGCAAGACCCTATTTAAAAAAAAAAAAGGGCTGGGGTATAGTTTAGACATAGAACACCCATGAGTTCAATCCCCAGTACCACAAAAATATGGATAAAATCACCCTTAGGTTATGAGTATAATGTGTATTTGAAACGAGTGAATTTCATGTATAGAACTAGGTCCTATCTCCAGCATACCTTGCTAAGTATATACAAATATATCAAAGTTTGAAATCCAAAGCACTCTGGTCCCACGCATTTCAGAAAAGGGATGTTCAACTTGTATTTCAAATCTGGGTGGTCAAGATGAATAATTAAAGATGTGCATTTAAATATTGGATAGTAGATATGGGAGCATTTTTTCTTTATATATGTGTCATAATGTATTATACATTGCTAAAAATTCTATTTGAAATCTAAGTTTCTATAAATCTAAGCTATACCCCATCCCTTTTTACTTCTCCCTCAAAGGTCTTGGTTTAGTGCTTCATGTCTAGAGATGCTGGGCTGCCCATCCCCACAGCCAGATCCAATGGGTATTCTCCAGCCCTCATATTACAGACAATTTCCTTGATTTTGCACACAATGATAAAAGTAAATTTTGTTTGAGGGGATCATGAGTTTTCCTCAACCTCATCTCCATCTATACAATTAAACTCCCCAGAGAAAACCACTATTTACATTTTCTTGATTTGCAACTTCCAGATATTTTCTAGTTTCTCTCTCTGTCTCTCTTTCTCTCTCTGTGTGTGTCTCTCTCAAATTTTGTTATTATAAAAGGGATACATTTTTTAAAACTGCAGCTACTTATATTTTTGCTTGTTTTTGTTTGGGGTACTTCGTTTCAAACCCAGGGACATTCTGCCTCAGAGCTATACCCCCATCCCTTTTTATTTTGTACTCTGAGTCAGGGGCTCCCCAAACTGCTGAGGGTCTCACTAAGTTGCTGAGGCTGGTCTCGAACCTGCAATCCTTCTGTCTCAGCCTCCCAAATACTGGGATTACAGGCATGTGCCACCATGCCCAGACACTTAGAACTTCTTGAAATCCCATTTTATAAATTTTGTGGCACTATTTCCTACACGTTCTCTCCATCTTTCTTGGTCGATTCCCTCTGTTTCCATGGGTTCTGTCTCTTGTGCACTTTTCTTACTCACCTGGGTTCCATTTTTACTCTACTCAATCTGCTTAGGAAGTCTCATCAACTCTCATTGTTTTAATTACTACCAGTATCTCAATGTTCCAAACAATATTTTCTGTCTCAACTACTACTCCATACTTCAGATCATCCATGCACACAGATTCTTGCTGGACAGAAACACTTTAACAACTTATGAATCCTGCAGCCTCCATGTGTTGACTCATACTTGAGCCTGCCTCGTCTGTATCTATCTACCTTTGTACTTACTGCCATTTATGTTTGGAAGGATTTTCCTCTGGTCTTCTCCTGTATGGTTCCTCCTCCTTACTGGTAATAGTACCTTCTCAAAAAGAGACTTACATACACACTAAAGTATACTTCCTATTCCCTGCCTCTCCCCCTGATAATTATCAAGTTCTTTCTTTAACACTTTGCTCTTTGTGGTGTTGTTTGTTTGCTTGTTTGTATAATGCATGGGTCATTAAACTACACTGTGTTCTATGAAGACAAGGATCATGTCTTTGTTGTACATCACTATATTTCCAGTGCCTAGAACAGTGCCTGGTACACAGTAGGTGCTAAATAAATATCTTTTGAAATAATGTTGGAAAGGTCATATTAAGGACCCAGGACAAACCCAGGTTTTATCAGAACAGTTTTGAGAAGATAAGTAGGAACATCTGACTTATGTGTGTTGAATAAAACTAGGCAACTTTGACAGGAGGTCAATGGAAGATTGGTTCAAGTCAGTGAACTCTATGGAAGATGGATTGAGAGGGACACATAGGCTTAGAATTAGAGTCTTCTTTGCCTCCTTCCCTTCTCTAGACAGAAGTGATTACCCACCTTTCCGAGTGAAGTGCCTATTCTGGGTAGAGTTCCAAGTATGGGTAGAACAAATATCAAAAAGCCTCTCTCAGTCAGGATACTTGGTCACAAACACTCAGAACACACTCTGGTTGGTTAATGCAAAAAAGGCAATCAGGTCATTTATTGATTATCTGAAAGAGTCAGAGAGAGATTTGGTAACCATGTGATCAAGAACACCATCCAAATCACACCATCTGCTGTCCCAATAGAGATCTCACTGTTGTGATCACCTGGCACAGGTGCTTGAAATTGCCTCATGAATGCTGGGCCAGGAATGCTCTAGCACCGGCTCTCTGCTCTTTTCAGAGGCTACTTCTTCTGAAAGATGGACCTCTCCAAGTCTTCACCACACTGGATTCTGCATGATGACTTCTCTGTGTTTGTCACTCTCTTCTGAACTGGGGTCCTGCTCAGATATATCATATCATTCAAAGCCAGTCATAAGGGAAGCAAGGCAAGTAAGTTCTGGCTTCTTTCTTGGGAGGCGGGACTCATAAAAAAGGACATTTCCCACCACAGGAAGAGAATTCAGAAAGTCCTGGATGGCCACAAAACATAAGAGACATCCACAACAGAGCCCTCTCCTAAGAGACATTGAGTTAATACAATCCTCTGTTCTTATTTGTGGGACATTTGCCTATCACTTAGACACTTAGCTCCTATTCCAGTCTTTATTAATAAGTCTTTATACATCTGTGCTCTACTCATTGTTGACCAGAATATCCTGGCTTCTAGAAGCATAACCATTATCTATACAAATATAGCTCCAGGAATGTGCTATGAGAATCATTAAATCTTTTTTCCAGAAACCCAACATTTATGGATCTAGGCAATGTGTTCTACATACATTATCTATGTGCTCCATAGACTTCTTGTAACTTAATCTGAACTACTAATTTATCCAAATTTTGTAAGTTAGGAAACTGTGAGGTTCAATAATGGATCGAAGATTCTGGGTAGATGGTGTGTTCCCAAGGCTCTTTTCCTTTATTCCTTATGCCATAGGTTTCTCTGACCAGGGTTATTTGAGGGAAATAAAAACTTATTAAATATTATGAATACTGTGCTGATGGACTTGAGTAATACCACTCATTCTCTAGGTTTTCTAGGGGCAAGTGTTAGACCACTCAGGTTGGATGTCCTCACATCTTATCAGGACCATGTGACCCATCACTCCTCAGGGCTTTTCACAACCTCAATATCACATTCTTTTCATTGTTCATCCTTTTCCTTTATAATTTCCTAGAAGTGTTTCTCTCTTTTAGTGCTACAATCTGTGTACATTTTCCAAATGAAGAAGCAGGATGCACATTTCATATGGATTCAGTTAGAGCCTCCCGTGTAATGCCCTCACTTACCTGTTTATTATTTTCATATTTCTGTGGTCTCCTGGGTTATTTTGGTCCTGGGTGGAGATGTATTACCATCTTCACAATGTCATCTGGCGAAACACTTTTTTTTTAAATAGCAGTCAATACCAATTCTTAAGAAGTCACAGGAACCAAAGGGTTCACTTATGAGGCAGCTAATCAGAAAAATTCTTTGAGGAGAGGAACTGTACCATCTTTATCTGTGTATTACAAATGTCTGTCACAACTCCTGGCACAAAATAATTCAGAAGCATAGGCATCGTAAGGAAATTAGATGTCACTGTTTGTTACTTTCAAAAGTAGTTGTCAAACTTTAATACCCAAATGAAAGTAAAATATGTTTCTAGAAAGCCAAATACATTCCTAGTTCCCACTGACATTTATTTTGTTTTCTTATATACTTTTATTGGTGCATTATTTAAGGTAGAGCCAAGATAATAAGATTGGCATTAATAAGGATATTGCACCCTACTGCTATTCTACTTTCTTCCATTTTTTCAAAGATGAGCTATTATTTTTTTGAGTGCTTCTATGTTTTCATTTTATATGAGATAGTCACATTCGGGAAGTTAAAGAAACTTAAAACTATAAAAATTTATGTGAATTCTGGAAACCTAAGCCTGGACAAAACTAGAGACATAGAATATGCAGCTATACAAGAAAGTAAAATAAACAAGTCTGTGTGGAGTGATAGGACTGTTACAAAACAGATGGTGTGCAGAGGTGCCTGGGCTTACCCAGGAGTTCATGAACAAACAGAGCTTTCCCAGGACAGGACCACTGGCTCATGGGTTTTTGTTTCCCTTGCTCTTCTTCACTAGTAATTGGAACATAGTAGGTGTTTAACAAGTATTGATTGGATGTATTTGTGAAGGAAAAAATGAAAAAGTCAGAAAGAAGTTTTTTTAAACAGATGAAGGAAGTAATGCTATGCACAGATGAAAAATTATCAATGCCAATCTCAATAACATGAACAGGGAAGGGGGGAGGGAGTGGGAACCAGAGGGAGACACACACAGTGCTGTGTGCATGTGTGTTCCTATCACTCTGAATCTCATTCTGAAGTGTAATCACAATGCACCAATAAAAGCATATTAAAATAATGAGGATCAATAAGGCTGGAAGGATAGGAGATCCATTTCTTGAATGCATTTTGTTTTAATGTTTGGGGATAGAGAGAATCACTGATATATTTAGGTTAGATTTTCTGCCCTCTGATGGCAAGGGTGGAAATATACTTCAGAGAGCGAGTGATCTCTGACTGGCCTGGCTGTTCTCTGTCCTGCCATATCTTAATCTAAATGCACCCCAAACACGTGCTTAAGGAATATGGTATGTGCTAAGGGATGATAGATCCCACTTGACTACCTACAAAATACCCACTTCCACTAATTTAGACCAACAGCCAGAAGGTCAGTCTGAATGCATGGAAAAGCTTCAGCATGTACTAAAAACAAACAAAACACAAGTGGTAGCACTGACATCCATAACTATTTACACTGTTGTCACATCCTAGCTTTGGGAAAGTTCCAACTACTGTTTAGAATTGCATTTGATGAGAAACAATGTATAACACAGGTAGAAAAATAAACTAGGCTTCCATAGGAGTCAAACAGGAAGGGCCTCCTTTAAAAAAAAAATGACCTGGCCTTAGACCTTCAAACCACCAGCCAGAGCAGCAACAGTTTCTGTTAATGCTACCAAAGAAAATCCTGGGCAGGCCAGGAGGAGCATAGTCCAAGTTAGTGTTGTTGATTTTTTCTTTGAGATTTGGATGGTCAGCTTTCATTCTCTCTCTCTCCTTGACTCTCCCTATCATTTGCCATCTATTACCATCTTTCTGTGTGTCTATCTGCCCACTTACCTACCTACTTACTGTCTTTCTGTGGTAACTTTACAGTTATATATGTTTAATGCAATTATTGTAGAAACCAGGATGGCCTGGGACCCTACTCTTGCCTCAAACACTTGAATTTGTTTAGTGTTTATGACTTAAATCATTTACTTTATAATGATATATAGTATCCTTATAAATCACCCCCCCATTTCTTATATGCTTCATGAAGGTCATGGTTTTATTTTTCCCCCCACTGTATCTCTAGACCTATCCCGGTGCCTTTATGATTGGGCACCCATAAAGATTTATTTACTGCATGTAAGTTTACATGAACACAGAATGAAATGAATGAATGAGTTTAGCAACACATTTGGATACAGTAAACCAGTGTAGGTATAAGATAAATGATTACAATGCATCAGTAAAATAAATGAATAAATAAATAAATATGAAAAAAGAAAGTGTATGGGTCTCAGAACCAGACCAACAGGACTAAATGGGGACCCTCCTGCTTACTAGCTACGGGTAGGTGGACAAATGGTCAAATACAAAGTTGACTTACCATCAGTGATTTTGAATAAGAATGCATTTTGGTATCAAAGCTAGTTCTCTGGCCTCTGTTAATAATCTTTTATTGGCTATTAATTCTATACCTTTCAGCATTATGAGCATTCAAAGTAAGCATACTCCCAAGGGAGTTTCACTAAAACATGTAGTCTAACTTTACATGTTTAAGAAAGTATTCCAGATCAGGAACCTGCTCCTTAGTATACATCCCTCTTTTAGTTTTGTGAAAATGATCTAATCCTAGAGAAAGGATTTAACATTTTAAGAAAGCAATGCAGGTCTTAATCTGAGCAAGATGTAATCCTAGTGAGCTGAAGTCCCAAAACCAATTCATTAGGTCTGTTGTATTTAAATCAAAATAGCAAGTATACATGTCCTGGGGCCTCCTGTGAATCTTAGGGAGGAAGAGGAGAGAGAGATGCAGTGTAGGGAGAGGACCATTTGATATGAGTTGGCCTCACATTCACCAAGATCCACAAATTTAATTTTAGATATTTTCTTACACACATATAACTATTAAGTCATGTTAAAAGTGTTGATTTTTTACATATAACATTTAAAGTAATGTTCCACACATTTAAAAACTATTTTTGGCATTCATTATTTTTAAAAATACTATTAGGTCATCAAGGAATATAAGTGGCTTGCTTTCTCTAAACTTCCCCAAACCCTACCTACTCTGCAAGATGAGGCCACTTCTGTGCTTAAGCGACTAACTTTTCCACAAGAAGATATGCTCTCATACATGTTATAAAATTGCTTGGATGCATTTTATATCTCATAAAACTAAGGCAAATATTTCCTTGCCACATTGTTTTTTAACCACCCCACTCACCCCAAGGCAATATCTAGTAGTGGGATTAGTGAAGATTAAACCCAGTGTGAATTCAGTTGTCTTGACATGGTCCACTGCTACACTAGGTCATCAGGGTTTCCTGGGCATTACCTGCTAAATGAGTCTTGACAATTGGAAGCCCAAGTTCTTAAGTATTATCATGTGAGATGTTTGCTTCTAGCAGTTATAGAGTAAGCAATTTGGACTAACTTGACATTTTAGGAAGATGCTTTTAAATATGTGTTATGGTTTGTGTCTGGAATGCTCCCCCCACCCCAAAGTTCATTTGTTGAAAACACGTTCCCGGCGTAGCAAGGTTCAGAGGTGGGACATGGCTGGAGGGGGTGGGTCATTGAGGGCAGGGCCTTGGGAACTATTAAGTCCTGGGCCCTCTCCTCTCCTGACTCTGCTCTGGCTCCCATGTTGCGAGAGCAGTTTTCCTCTGTCATCTCTTGCTACCCTGCCACAGAGATTCTTTTGCCTGGGACCTGGCTGACCATGGACTAATTCTCTAAAACTGTGAGCCAAATAAACCTTTTACCCCTAAATTTGTGCTTAATGAAAAAGCCAACTAAAACAATGTGGATTTTCTTTTTTCCTTGTGTCAATTTTGCCATGTACATGTTGTCAATGTATTTGATGTCCAATTAGTAGGAATCTATAAATTTAGGAGCAGTATATTCTCCTGTTGAAGAATTTCTTTGCCATTATGAAGTGACCCTCTGTCTCTAATAATGCTATTTGCCTTAATTTGTTCCTTTCTCTACAGCTTTTCTAGATTTATTGGGTTTTTCTTTAGTTGAACTAAAAGTAGTTTATGTAATAGTCCAGAAGTAGAGATAATACGGTTCATAGAAGTCCAGATTAAACTTATTTTATTTCAGTGCACTTATTACTTATACTCTGCAAAGTAAAAACCATGCTGTCTTCTGCTCAGCACTTGTTTCTCTAGTCTTTCTCTCACTTATGTGGCTATTGTAAAAACTGCCTTGCTTTGACATGACTTTGCCTCTGTGAGTGAAGAGTCAGCATCAGTCTTTCAGAGTTTGCCTAGAACTGAGAGTGCCTGTCCTTATTCTGTGTTAGGAGTTATAGGAAGTAATATTTGGGAGATTGGGAGATTTGGCCATCTATATTTCCCATGATATGAATGAAGGTTGTCTGTAGTGAGAGAGAATATAACGCAGCTATATCTAAGAAAGGAGATAAAAGCAGAGATGAGGGGCAGAGGGAAAGGGTGGATGGAGTACCATTTGGTTTACTGATTTCAATAGTCCCTGAAGACAGCTCATAACTCACATCTCAAAGGTCTTCCTTAGTCCAATTCTTCACTGGATTCTCTCAGACAATAACCCCAATCCCTAACCCAAGCTTCTTTAACTTGAATTTCTATCAGTGCAACCAAAGACTCTTTATTAATACATTCAGCCATGAGTTAGCCATTTGGCTGTAACAGGCTGTTAGGCCATGGGTTTTAGAAAATGAATGGCCCTCAGCAAGGGGGTCAGTGGTGCCAGCTGCAGCTCGGCTTTGGAGTTTTAAGAAAGCAGATGGCAGGCAGTGCCATGTGGGAATCAGCAATGTCCATGTAACTCGTTTAGAGCAACAGTGTCTAGAAAAGAGTTCAGTCCTATTGGAACACAGATCCCATGCAAAGACTTACCTTTGGCTTATGACCAAAGGCACTGTGTGCAGAACCTGAAACTAGTATCAGTTGCAAAAAATCACCCTACAGGATGATCCCAAGCTATGGAGGTGTAAACAACAGAAGGAGAATGAAAATCACAAAGGACATGCATGGTTTGGGGGTGACTAGATGTGTTTGATTAGTCTTGCGTTGAAGCTTCATTTAATTGTAGCAATACTGGGGGTTATTTATCACATCTTATTTTGTCCTCTTAGGTAAATGAAAATTTGCTTCAGTGGTTGAATTCTTCTTTGCTCTTTGAAGACTTGACTTACTACTCTTGTTATTCTGTCTGTATTTGCAGAAATCTGCCCAACTCCCACAATACCACTGAAAGTGCAATGTGCTAAGGGGCTGATACGATGCTTGTGGCAACAGAAAATTATCACAACGACTAAATCAAACATACTGCAAACTGACTCTGAGCCCAACATTTGTTTTTATTTATTCAGTTGTTTTTCTTCTTTTCAAGAAAAAGAAAGAATGGTTTTTGGAGTAGGTGAAATGATAGGAAATGAGGTCACAGCAGAAGTCAGTCATGAATTACCCTCCTCACTTCTGCCTTTTAATTTGGCCTGTCAAATTGATAGAAATTGGGAATCAGATTATATAATTAGATTTCAGAGAAATGTACTTTAATGGTCTTTACTGGAACTGTATTTGCAAATTTTACTCAACTCAGTTTGAATAAGAATGTAAATCTCATGACTCAAGCTGGCACTGACCACTGACTCTAGTGCCTCAAAAAAAATGAGTGAAAATAATGAGATAGTTCCTTAGTATGCCACCATAATTGGGAAAGGAAGTATTCTGCATAAGTATATCTTATTAATAGCTGAATATTATTTCTTTAATTACTGAATCTTAAAAATTGTAAGGTATTTTGACAGAAATGTTTCCAAAACCAATGGCATAGTTGTCCTACTATGTAAGATAGAAAATACAATAAAACATCCATTTATTCATTACATATCTAC
This sequence comes from Glis glis, assembly GCA_004027185.1. NCBI lineage: Eukaryota > Metazoa > Chordata > Mammalia > Rodentia > Gliridae > Glis > Glis glis. The sequence goes on from PVJS01004662.1 coordinate 58,309, forward strand.
TAAGCATCTACCATGTGCCGGGCACTGTGAGAGGTTCTTGACTCTTAAAAAGAACAACAAACACATGGTTCTTGACTGTATGGAAGTTATGTCTTAGTGTTTTCGCAAAGACTCATTCACTAGTATGAATATACATTATAAACGTGATACTTTCCAATGCTTTGACTTACTTCAGACTCAACACCTTAAACAATCAATTTTGTAGTCAAATCCAACAACATTTTTGCCTCATGACTTCTAATTTGAGAGTCTTGCTAATAAAACTTTCTATACTATTAGGTCATAAGGATGTTCTATATTTTCTTCTTTTGTTTTGTAGTTTTATTTTTCCACATACTCCATATAGTTGGAATATTGCTTTGTATATTGGACAAGGTAGTGATACACTTTTATTTATCTCCATATTGTTAGCCAGTTGTCCTGTTAACTCTTAACAATTTATCTCTCTTCTATAGACTGTGTGGTCATCATCTCCATGGATCCATTTCTGTATTCTATTCCTGTTCTAGTAATCTACTGATCTATCACTGTTTCTACCATGTTGCTTTTATTACTCTGGCAGTGCAGGATTACCTAATATCGGCCAAGTTGAGCCTTTCTCCTTTGTACTTCCTTTTCAAAGTTGACATATTTATTTGTGCAACTGTGTTGTAGCCAATACAGTTTAGAAAGTCAAGTTTCCCAAAAATCTTATTGTGATTTAAATTGGAATTGCATTAAATTTAGAAATTAAACTGCGGATAATTGACATCTTCACTACAAGACATCATTCCTCCAAGAACATGATATTTTTGTCTCATTCACTGAGGTATTCTTTTGTAATAAAAGTTTTGTCTTTTTATAAAGGTCCTGTATATTTTTGTTAGATAAAATCCTGAATATTGTATAAGTTTCATTGCACTTATAAATGGTATGGTTTTTTAATTGAATCTTACTGGTGGCATGATAATTTCTAATTAACTATTACTGGTGTAGAAGAATTCTATTGTGTGTGGTAAATTGCTCCTTTTTCCAGATTGTTGAGTTGAATTCTTAGCATTTGTTTTCAGTCTTTCTTGTTTGTTGTTAGAAATTTCCTTCTAAGTACTTGCCTATCTATGTTCCAAAAACTTGGTAGGTAGTATTTCCTTGTTTCTCAGTTCTTTTTAACCAAAGGGTCTTTTAATAGTATATTGCTTAGTTTATAGGCATATGGGATTAAAAATTCTCTATTGCTGAATTCTAATTTTATTACATGATGAATAGAAATATAGTTGTATACTATTGATTATTTGGAATTTAAAATACAATGAGTTTTGTGGGCACTTCATGTTTTATATTCTCTGTTGGATGTAAATTTCTCAACATCTATCAGTTTGTAGTTAATTGTGGTATTCAGCTCTCTTACTGCTCCCATTGTGGAAGGGGTTCATCTTGTTGATGGTTTCCTGACTTAGGAAAAATGAGGGTCATGAGCAATCTTCCTAATTTTCCTTCTTAACCAAAAAGATAAAAATTTACTCATTTTGACCCTGCTAATTTTTTTCTCCTCTAGAAACTATTAGGAATATACAGCATTGCATAATATTCTTTTCTGGAAGCATCTTTGGGGGGGGGAACCTGGCCATCGCATATCCATAAGATGTTTTCTTCCTTCCTACTTAGGAAAATAGCTCTAATTTGCTTCTTGCTTGACAACTGAAGCAGGTTTGAGAAGCAATTCAAGTTTAATAATGAGACTATCTGTAGACTAATATCTGCTTAAATTCAGAACTGCTTTAGGATAAGAAGCACAAGTAAAATGGAAAATAAGGCTAAAATTGAAGCAAGTTTAATACTCACAGTATGAGTAGGGTAAGAAAACCCATTATATATTAGTAGGTATGAACCCTTTGATAATACAACAATGAAGCAGATATAATAGGCCATTATGTTTAGGTCAGTTAAAAATTATAAAAATTTATGGGCAAGCAATGTACAAGTGATTTTTCATAAAATTCCCTGAGTTGACAACTAGATTAAATGGAAAAACATGTAGAAGATTGGAAGAAGGCCATTGTGAATGGAAAAGTACACACTGAAACAGAAATTAGTATCATGAAACATGAGGTTGTTGGAGGACTTGGATGTAACCCAACAACAAATGAAGAAATTCCTGCTGCTGTGGAATGAGAGGCAGGAGACATACAAGGCTGGAAAACAGAGAAGGGAGCAAGGTGCCATGATCTAACAACCTAGGCACTCACAGGTATTTCCCACAGTGGAAAGCAATTGCTATCTTGATGACTGTATTTAGTGGCTCTATCTTACGTTCTCTTTAATACCTAGTGATATCATAATAATTTAGCAAAAGATTAATAATACTTTCTCAGTATGAACTGTTGAGACCAAGATGAGGTCAGCAACCAGTGAAACTGCCAGTCTTTTCTAAATATTTATTAACTACTTGTTTGATTAGTTCTTCTGGAATTTTGACAGGGATTGATACTGACTTTACTGGCTTCTCATATTTATATCCCCCAATTTTTCCCTTTTCTCTGAAAACCAGAATAATATTTGCCAGTCTTAATCTCTGTTTATTAGAAAAATGCATATTGAATCCATGATGAGATACCCCATCACACAGAATGGTTAAAGTTATAAAGATTGACCATATGAAATGTTGGTGAGGATGTGGAGGAACTGAAACTCATACACTGTTGGTGGATTAAAACCACTTTGAAAAACAGTTTGGCAGTGCCTTAAAAAGTTAAATGTACAGTTAGGTGTGGTGGTGCAAGCGTGTAATCCCAGTATTTGGGAGGCTGAGACAGAAGGAGCACAGGTTCAAGGCCAGCCTCAGCAACTTAGTCAGATGCTGTTTCAAAATAAGAAATGAAATAGGGCTGGGGGTATAATACGCTCAGAGATATATTGAACCCAGGTATAGCTGGGTTCAATCTCCAGTACCACAAAAAATAAAAAAAATAGGGCTGGGGGTGTAGCTCAGAGGTAGAATGACAGACAGACAGACAGACAGACACACACACACACACACACACACACAGGTTAAATATACACTTTTATGATCCAGCCATTCTCTGAGGTATTTCCCAAAGTCATTGAGAACATCTGTACATATAAAACTTATATGCAAAAGTTCATAGCAAGGAGTTTTACTTGTAATATCCAGAAACTAGAAGGAATCCTAATGTCCAACAATAAGTGAATGGAGAAATGAACTATGGTACATCTATGCAAGTAGGTTCCACTATACAATAAAAAGGAAAGAACTACTGAAACATGCGACAATAAACGAATCTCAAAGATGGGGAAGGAAAGAACTAAAGAGAAGAGGCTCTATTATTCCATTTATTTAAAATTCTAAAGAATCTATTGTTTCAGAAAACAGTTCAATGTTTTCAGGTAGCAGAGGTGGCCAGGGAAGTAAGGGAGGAATCACAGATGGTCACCAAAACTTTGGGGAAGGTAGACATATTATTTTTGATTAAATCATTGGTGCATTGCGATTATACATCACACCGAGGTATAGAGTGATAGGAACATACATGCACATAACACTTGGTGCATTTCCCTCCAGATCCTACTTTCCTTCCCCTTCCCCATACATGTCATTGAGATTGGCATTGGTAATTTCACGTATATACATAGCATTGTTTAAACTTATTACCTTTTTTATGTCTCTATCTCCCCTCCTCCCTCTCCTAAACCCCCTCCATCACTCCACTGGAGTCTCTGCTCCTCTACCTTTTGTTTCCCAATTTTTATCTAGATTCCACATATGAGAGAAAACATATAACTATTCGCTTTCTGAGACTAACTAATCTCTCTTAGCAAAATATTCTCAAGTTTCATCCATTTTCCTGCAAATGACATAATTTTGTTCTTTATCTTGATTTTGGCAATGGTTTCAAGAGTGTATACATATGTCACAAGTCATCAGATCACCTAGCTTAAATATCTGCAGCTTAATGTATGACAGTTATGCCTCAATAAAGCTAAGTAAAACGTTTTAAAAAGTTACTAGAACCTTCCATTAGTAGCATCAGGGAAAGATAGAATGTATGTCAGAAAGTTATGTACATGTGCTCCTTGATTTAATGGAGTAATATCATGGCAAACCCATCATAAATTGAAAACACATCAAAATGCACTGAATTTACCTAACCTACCAAACATCACAGCTTAGCAGTACAGTGCCCAGTAGAATATCAGTTTTTTCCCCTGGTGATGGTGTGGCTGGCTGGGTGCTGTGGCTCACTGCAACTGCCCAGCGCCATGAGAGAGGACAGGACTATGTATCACTAGCCCTGGAAAAGATAAAAATTTTAAGAAGTATGGTTTCTACTGATTGTGCATCACTTTTGCACCATCGTCAAGTCAGAAAATTTGTAGCATCATAAGTGGGGACTGGCTGTGTAGGTGGATGACCTGCACATGTGGATGAAGAAAACATAAGGGGTTCTGGATCCCTGTTCAGACTGGCTTCCCCTAGATGTTAGCTAACAAATATATAATTAGTGAGCCGGGTGTGGTGGCGCACGCTTGTAATCCCAGTACTTTGGGAGGCGGAGACTGGAGGATCCGGGTTCGCAGCCAGCCTCAGCTCTCTCTCTCTCTCTCTCTCTCTCTCTCTCTCTCTCTCCCTGTCTCTACTTAGTGAGGCCCTCCGCAACTTCGTGAGACCCGGTTTCAAAATAAAGTATAAAAAAATAGGGCCGGGGGTGTAGAGCGGAGGTAGAACGCCCCTGGGTTCAATCCCCGGTACCACAAAAAAATATATATATATATATAATTAGTGGCTGGCAAGCAATAAATTGGGTCATGACCATAAAAGCTTTAGTGTAGTAATAGCTACAAATCAAAGGACTATAATCAAACAAGATGATCCCTTACCTAGTGCTAAATTAAGAGGAAGAAGACCTGAATTCTAGCAGGAACTCCCTTTTTCACATTGATGACAAACTGCTGGTGCTGGCCTGGGTGAGCCTCTTTCTCTGCTCTGAAATTCCATGGATAGGTATATAATTGCCTATAGAAATATACTTCTGTGAAAACCCATTAATTGTAAAACGTCCCTGCTCTAGTTACTTGCATCAATTGCCTGTTATTTGGACTCAAAATATATTCTGTCTTGATGGGTATTAAACTGTGGTCCTTATTTTAAATGCAGATTCCGAGGTCCCAGCCACAATATTCAGAAGGTCTAAGGCCAGGCCCAGGAATATGCATTTTCTAAATAGATGGTATGGTGAAGAGTGTCTGAAGACCATGCTTTATTATATAGCCACACAATGAAAAGGATGTCTATTAGTTCTCCAGGTTAATAGGTTATTAAGTCTACTAAACAGCACCCCAACACTATACCCGCTTATTAACTTATAGGCATGGGTCTGTCAACCTCATATCCCTTCATGAGGAACACATTTTAAGCTATTTCTTTTGTTTCATCTGACAGAAAAGTCAGTCAAAAATAGAAATACTTCATAACATTTATTACTCCACTGTCAGGCTTCGAGCCTATAGATTATTGAAACAATTGTGGCATCCGAAGATGGAATACTTCATAACATTTATTGCTGCATTGTCAGGCTTCAAGCCTATAGATTATTGAAACAATTGTGGTATCCGAAGATGGATCCCCTGGTCTGCATCTGCTATAAGTTATTCTCCAGGCATAATAACCTCAATAAGCTTGTGCACTAGCAATGTGGTTTCAAATGTAGGTTGGTGAAGGAACTACGCACCTTAAGTACAGATTCCAGAACATGTTAGAAATAACCACTACAAGATGTTCTGGAGTTGAACTATAATGTTAGCCTAACAGATATTGGCAGGCATTCTTTTATTTGATGAAACAAATAAGGTGGTGGAATTTATTGTACTGTTTACTGGGGGGGGGAGCAGAAACCTGCAGAGAGAAAACAAAGAACATCTTTTGCTTTTTACAGGAGAGCTAGAATAAATACCTAAAAAGGGGGTTGTGCATCATCTTGGACAACTTACCCACATTTTGACCTCAGCATCATCATAGACTTTTTTGTCCTTCCTCCAGCCCTCTCTTCAGCCAGTCAATTGCAACATCCTTACTGAATTTACTTACACAGCATCTCTCAGCTTGCTCCTTTTCTCCATTACCTCTCCCCTGACCGTTTGTCATAGTCAATGGACACACAGTATAGGTCTCAAAGTACAGTCTTCAGACCATCAGCATGACACCACCTGGGAATGTGTTAGAAATGGAATTTCAGACACTCATCTGCAGACCTTCTGAGTCAGAAATTCAGGGATGGAGTCCAGCAATCTGGTTTAACAAGCCCTTCAGGTGATTCTGATACATGCTGATGATTGAGACCCTGCTCTAACGGTTCTCCCAAGTTCTCTTCCCAACCACAATTATTTTGCCTACCACTGCCAGACAAAATTTCCAAAGCATAGATATGATCATATTACTCCTTAGGGCCAAGACCTTCAACCCTCTTCATTGTTAAGTCTAGTAAAATGTAACACTCACTGACCACTTTCTGTGTTCTAGGCCCTGCAACTCCCAGCTGGGCATAATAAATATTTAAGAAATGTGTGATAAATGGATGTGTGGCCACCTGCCTTTTTGTGGTATCAGATTGCAATGGTCCCTATCAGTGGTTCTGAGCCTTGGCTGCACATTAAAATTATCTGAGGACTTAAGAAAAACACCCCACCCTAGAACCACTAAATAGGGATCTCTATGGTCTTGAATCATATTTTAAAAAGGTCCCTGAGGTAATGATGTGCAACTGGGGTTGACAGCCACCCATCTCTATGATTCCTGCCTTCTTGGCCTATTTATTTCACAGTTGGGGTCATTTCATCCCCAGCTGCAGCTGCCTCTGCCCTGCCTCTGGCTCTGTCATTAATCTTATTCTTAGACAAAGGAATGTAAGAAAAAGGGGGCAATAGCTGGGCTGAGTCAACATCATATCAAAGGTGTGTTTATATCTACTGTCTAATTAATTTCTTGAGTTTAAAAACTGTCCGAAGCTGGGCGTGGTGGCGCACGCTTGTAATCCCAGTACTTGGGAGGCTGAGACCGGAGGATCCGGGTTCATGGCCAGCCTCAGCTACTTAGTGAGGCCTCTGCAACTCAGTGAGACCCTGTTTCAAAATATACAATAAAAAATAGGGCTGGGGGTGTAGCTTGGAGGTAGAGTGCCCCTGGGTTCAATCCCCAGTACCGCAAACAAGCAAACAAACAAACAAACAACAACAACAACAACAACAAAACTGTCCCAGCCTCTCTATGGTCAATTTTCTACATAGTGGCCAGAATGAGCTTGTTTAAATCTCAGACCATAGCGAGCCTCTGATCAGACCCCTCCAGTGGGCTTCCCATCTCCTCGAGGTTAAAAGCAAGCATTAATGCCATGATAGAATGCCCCTGGGTTCAATCCCCAGAACCTTCCTCCTTCCCTCTACCTCACACGCCCACTCTCCAATTGGCTCTCTGGCTTTGGCAACTATTCTCCCTCCAGCTTACTCTGCTCTGGCCACACTGACCTCCTTGCCATTCCTTGGGTGCACTCAGGTCTTTGCACTCCCATCATGGTAGTGATGGAGTGCTTTCTGGTGTTTCTAATACAAGAAGGCTACAGTGTGCCTTTCAGAGAAAATTCATGTTTGATAAGCTTCATTTGGACATGTGTTAGAATGCTGTTGGCTATGGGTTCAATGTAACTGAGACAACAGTGAATATTAAATTAGTTTTCTTTAAACAAACACATAAAACAAGATGATATATTGATCTGTTGATGAAAATGTGGCTACAGGCTTTAGGAAAGTAACTTGCATAGGAACAGTGGCTCAATATTCTTTAATTCAGTGTTTGCAGTGACTTTATAGAAAACATAATTACTGTGAATAATGAAAATTGACCTATATCTCTTAGATATTTTTCATTTGTAGGATTGTGGCAGGCATTTCATTAGGCAGGCACAGACAACTTGGGGGTCATGAAGATATAGATTACTAAAACATGTTTCTCAAAAGAAGGAATAAGCTGGGTGTGGTGGCATACACCTGTAATCCCAGTACTTGGGAGGCTGAGACAGGAGGATTGCAAGTTTGAGGCCAGCTTTAGCAACTTAGCAATGCCCACAGCAACTTAATGGCATCCTGTTTCTAAATTAAAAATAAAATAGGGCTGGGGGTATAGCTCAGAGATAGAACACCCCTGGGTTCAATCTCCAGTACCAGAAAAATAAATAAATATAAAAATAAATAAATGAACAGTGAAAAACCTGGAAATTTATGATAGTAGGAAAGGGCAATAGGATTTGAGCCCACCCAGAGATTAAAAAAAAAAGGAGATGCAGATGGAGTTGCTAGTTTTCCATACATCGAGGTATTCCTTTTGAGAAAACACCGGTGGCAAGCCTTCATGCTTCTGGCATTTGTTTTTCCTTTACAAACTTAATTTTTATTCATACTTTTCAAGAAGAAAGTTTCTTGGCATCAACTAATGGCATTTATGGGATTTTATCTTGGGATCAGATATCTCTTTGTTCTGCTCTTAGAAAAATCCAAGCAGGGAAATAGCAATGGATTGCTTCAGAGCCTGACAAACATAGGGTTAAGAGATTTCATGTGAGTTTTATTAATGTAGCTGTGGAAGGCCAGAGAGAGCCAATTTATCTATGTTCGCCCCTTTAACCCCCACTTTGCCTGAATGACTCAGTCATCTATTGCGCCGGATCTTGTTTCTTCTGGGAATTCTGAGAGGTGTTAGAATTAAATTACCACCACTCAAACATTTTGTACTTGTTTTTGAAAGGAAGCCTTGTCCAAAGGGCCTGTCCTCCCCTGGAGTGAAGTACAGTGATCCTTGAACAAAGCCAGATAGGTAGATTAGAAGATGTTCTCCCATCAAGTGTTCAGTTTTTTAAAAAGTGTCTATTACTGGGAAATAGCTTCTGGAGTCGTGACTGGCTGAGAAGTGTTTGTTAAGCTGAGGCCCCTTCTTGCCTGGCTCTTCTGCTGGGTTTGGGCTCAGCAGGCCCAGTTAGAGAGGACAGTGAATTGATATTGCTATTGTTTTCCTGCTTCTTTAGGTTCCTGGTTTTCATTCTTCATCTTTTCTACTTTCATTTTCAGGAAAAATGACCAACTCAGAGTTTCTGAGAATATAAATTGGTGTGGCCATTTTGTATAACCTATTTGTAATATCGATCAAAATTTCAAAGTTATGTACCCTTTAATCCAGCAATTCTACTTCTAGATATTTATCCTACATGTGGATGCACAAAGATATAGGTACAAAAATGCTCAGGATGGGCTATTTTAATAACAAAACAAAACCAAAAATAAAATACAAAGAAGAAAATCAAAACAACTTATGATGTCATATGTGAAATTCATTATAGAGATAAAAGCACATTTCTCTGTACTGTCCTGGAATATCTGCACCGTTATGTCAACTAAATATGATAAGTTGTAGGAAATATGTAATTTAGGCCAGTGTGCAGAATGGAAAAAAACATGTGTGTAAAGAAAAAGTATAGCCGGGCGTGGTGGCGCACACTTGTAATCCCAGTACTTTGGGAGGCGGAGACCGGAGGATCCCGGTTTGCGGCCAGCCTCAGCTCTCTCTCTCTCTCTCTCTCTCTCTCTCTCTCTCTCTCTGTGTCTCTCT